>CM038797.1:27435652-27525275 GCA_021764765.1 Vicia sativa
TAACAAATTTAAACTTCTAAGGTCCTTGAAAACATTGCATTGCATTACATAAACATCGACAAGATAGCATAACATTGCATCACGTGTACATTGAGATTGGTTTTCTCATTTTCTCTATTTATTTTAGCAGTAAATGGCTCCTCGAATGTGATCACGAGATCTCCAAGCCTGTAATGCCCGCCAACAGACAGTTCACCAATTTGGTCCAAGGCCAAGAAGATCCAAGAAGCTCATCAACAGTAGAAGAAGGCCGCTATCCCCCAACATGGGCAAACGCCAAAGGTGGTCCTAAGGTGGTCACCGGTGAGCAGACTCTCCAAGGAAGTGTCAAGAATGAAGGAGTGACAAGGGTGATGGCGATGGCAGCCAGCCGAACTTGAAAAGACTATGATAATGGCCAAGACTTATGAAGATGACCAAGATAAGCAACTTGAAGACCGTCCAATGCCGGAAACCCAAGATGTCCGGCTGAATTTTTGATGATCCGAGTCTTGTTCTTCGTGTCGTGATTCCTCCCAAGTTCAAAGTTCCAACTTTCCCAAGTATGATGGCATGTCTTGTCCTAAACTGCATTCAAGTCTTATGTTCGTAAGATCAACCCCACACCGATGCCGATGAAAGTCAGATGCATTATTTTCAAGAGAGTTTGTCCTAACCCGCTTGGAAATGATATTATCGCAGAGAATGACCGATCCGTATTTGGAGGATTTAGCGATGCTTGCATAATAAGTACAATGAATCGACACCCACTGATGCAGCTACAAAGCATGTCTCCAGGTCGTGATGAGAAGTTCAAGGAGTATGCTCTTAAATGGAGAGATCTAGCAGCGTAGTTCAACCACCCGTCCATAGTGGAGTTGGTTGATATGTTTACGGAACACCGACAGCTCCATTCTTTAATCATCATCCGATTGAAACTCTTCACCAGATTCACCGAATGATACTAACAAAGAAAGCGATTGAAGCCGGTATCAAGAGTAGAGATCTATGTAGTCATCTTCAAATGTCACAAGAGATCTTTTGGTGGTAAGAAAGAAGTCAATGCGTGTATGGTCAAAAGCCGAGCCAAGACCGACCGCGCTAACTGTGGGGGTAGTCAGGATCTCCAATCCTACATCAAGACAATTCAACGAGACAACGCAAGGTAGCCGTAACGCCGCCATCAAGATGCCGCCACGAAGATCAACATGCCATTGTCGCAAGCCTTGCAACACATGTCGAAAGCAGAGTGATTACTGAGGGATCCTCCCGTATCGTCAATACCTCCTCTCCTAGATATAACCCTAATGCTAAGTGTGCTTATCATTCCAATAGCCTGTGACATAGTAACATGATTGTCATTTTGAAGAACAAAATTCGATATGATCAGCTAAGGATTGAAGCCTGATCCTCCCGCCGAGATTCGAATGTGATCAACGCGCCCATGCCTAACCATGACAAAAGTTCCAATCGTCAGGTGAGGATACTTATGTTTTCAACATGTAGATGACTTGACCATTCCTCCATGACCTAAGAAGAATTTGCCGCAGCGCGTCAATCCGTGATGCCCAGAGAATTGTCGTTGCCCATCCGCACTGGCGGTTGTGCTTGGTCGAGAAGACGTGTTCAGCTGCATTGATGGATCAGGAGATACTATTTCGAAACCACCGTGCGTGTCAGGTGGAAGATATGTCTAAGTTGAGGATCAAAGATGGAATGAAACAAGACTGTGTGGGATACCTTGGGACAGCCATGGAAAGTATGATTACATGGTGAAGTGCAACCGCCCCGAGATCTACAAGATTCCTATTGAAGATGTTAATATGACCTATGGGGTGACGATTTCTGTAAGACTACAGTCGATGTTAACACCATAAGGATTTCCTCCGCTGATCTGGGCCCAGAGCACCTCTCATTATCACTCTCCAAGACCAGCCCAGATTCCTTCGACAAGGCCATTCCTTGGAATTATGGAGCCGAGGTTTACTATCATGGCGCAAGCAAGACCTCATACCATTGAAGATCTTACATTGAAGCTACCGTCCTCGACATTGACAACATCACCGATCGGTGTGACCAGTAACCTAAGAGTGTTCTCTCCGATATCTCTCCTCCAAAGACACCGCGATGTACCGCATTCCAACTATTCAATCCATTCCTGCTAGAGGGAAAGAACCAAGACTCATCCTGCCACCAAGTACCAAAGGAAGATCAAGACACCTCCAAACAAGAAATGGAGGAAATTCTAAAGATTATCAAGAAGAGTGACTACAATGTGGTGGAACATTTGGGATGCACCGTCCAAGATCTTCATGCTTGCTCGCTTCAGGCTCGAGGCTCATGCTAACGCCTTGGTGAAGTTTCAAGAATGCCATGTGTCCGCAAGACACTACTACCGACCAGCTTGAAGTTTGTATTGCTAGCCTGGCTGCCAACAACGGCCAGCTTCTCCGACAACATTTGACTCTCGCCTGAAGAAACACAACAAAGCCTTGCACATTAAATGCGAAGTAATTTTATCTCATGTTTTGTTGACCGGCTCGCCTCGAATATCCTCATCAAGATTGCTTTTGATCGACTTGATGTTGAAGGGTTGGTTCTCGAGACCCAAAGGACATTATTGTGAGAGCTTTGATGGTTCTAAGCAAATGTGCTTGGAGAGCCCACTGCCTGCTAAAGCCGGCTCACGACCACCACTTTGTCATGGACATTCGTCCCGCCTTACCTTGCTCACTTGGACGCCTCGATACACGGGGCGTGCGTCATACCTCACCTTGCAAAGGGAAGGTTGTTACAAGATGTGTGTGAAGAGGAATACATGGTCATCATCTACACTATCCGATACCCCGAGGTGGAGGGTGAATTCCTTCGAGACTTCCAAGCTTTTGAACAATACCCAGAGTGTGTCTTCAGGACTCCTCCCACACCCCTGGTTAAAGTTCCGCTTAGGATGGCCTCACCGAAAGATGCAAGCCGCTTGAAGAAGGAGGTAGTGCTATTTGGGGACAGCTCCCCGATCTCCTTTCAAATTTGACAAGACCGGTTTAGGCTTCACACCATCAAGGGTCGAAGATGATACCGCGAACGAGCCGCCAACTTCCTTTCCGCATCACGTCGAGTGGAACCATGCCATAGAAGACTACTTCGACAACGACTCGACATCGCAAGTGGATCTTCCCAACCGTGATCATGGGCTCAAAGAATTGGAAGATCAAGACGCCATACCAATCTCCTTTAGTCGAGTAATTGCTTTTGTTTTGTTTTGCTTTTCAGATTTGCTATGTTTGAACAATAAACTCTAAAGCCTAGTGCCTTCCCGGCATCATGGCTCGCTGGCGTAGGTTATTATCTCGTCCGCATGATTTTCATTCAATAAATTCGTTGGACTTTTGCATTCAATTGTTGTTTCTTTCTTTCTTTATCACCCTTCAAAAAGCTATGTGTTTCTTACACACACCCACGTGATACACCGTAATCACTCCGAATCTCATATTAACAATGCTATTGCAATATGACTTCGATAATCCGATCTCCCGTCAAGACGAAGTGAGGAAGATTGTGAAGTGCCGTGAGAACTTGCTGATCGCCACAAAGAAGAAGAGCGAGTTATACACCAATACACGAAGAGCAAGTCGAGGTTGTGAATTGGGCATCGACGAAGACGTAAAGAGATCAAGATAGGAGCGGTCTTGAGGATAGTGTTAAAGAAAGATTGGTTCTGTATGCTACGAGACTATATCGAGGTTTTTGCTGGTCATACGAAGACATGCCTCGGTTTGACATTGACATTGTGGTACACCGATTGCCGACAAAAGAAGGTTTTCTCCCAAAGGAAATGTAATGTCTGTCGATGCGCCCCGAAATGTCGAGAAAATCAAAGCCAAGTTATGAAACAACAACATCGAATTCCTAGCCGCTTCTTATCCACATGGTTGCAACGTGGTTCCTGTATCAAGAAGGATGGCAAGGTACGAATGTGTGGATTACGTAGATCCGAACAAAGCGAGTCCGAAAGACTACCCACTTCCTCATATTGATATTCTCGTTGACAACACCGCCAAAGATAAGGTTTTCTCCTTCATGGATGGTTTCTCCTACATAATCGATCAAATGGCTCCCGAGGACATGGAGAAGACTACTTTTGTTACACAGTTGGGGCACTTTCTCCATAAGGTTATGCCGCTCGATCAAGAACGCTACGCCACTTATCAACGTGTTATGGTGACATTATTTCATGACATGATTCATCACGAGATGAGGTCTACGCCAACGACATGATAGCTCGATTACTTGATCAAGAAGAACATCTTGATCATTCACGTAAACTATTTGATGATTGAAGAGGCAGCATCGAGACTCAATCCTAACAAGTGCACCTTGGAGTCGATCCGAAAACTCCTAGGGTTTGTTGTCGCGGAAAAGGTATTGAGGTTGACCCGCCAAGGTTAAAGCCATTCAAGAAATGCCGTCACCATTGTAGAAGGAAGTCGAGGTTTCTGGGCCGATGAATTATACTGCCGATTCATTGCACACCTAATCGCTACTTCAGGAGCCAATCTTCAAGTTACTTAAGAAAGATCAAGTGGTAGAATGGAATGACGATTGCCGATCGCTTTTGACAAAATCAAGGAGTACCCTGTAATCCTCCTATACCGATGCCGCCTCGAAGGAAGACCTCTTATCATGTACTTTGAACAGTTAGAGAACTCAACGGGTGTGTTGGGCAACATGACGAGTCCGGGTCGAAAAGAGCATGCGATATACTACCTTAGCAAAAGTTTACCGATCGGAAACAAGAGACTCACAACTTGAGAAAACTTGCAACGCTTGCTCGGCTCACGACTAAGACAAGATATGTAGACTCACACTACCTTGTTGATTTCCAAGATGGATCCGATAAAATACATATTTGAGAAACCGCCTCCGAAGAATAGCAAGATGGCAAATGATTTTGACCGAGTATGACATCCAAAGACACTTTTCGTAGCTGATCAAGGAAGTGTAGTAGCCATCATTTGGCCTATCGCCGCGGATGACTATCACCATGCGCTCAATTTGCATTTAAGATGTTTTACTAGTTACAGATTATAAGAACTGTGACCTGACGAAGGACTCCGAACAAGGATCCCGATGGACTATGGTCTTGATGGAGCCTCAAACGCACTTGGCAATGGCATTGCCATCATTACATCCCCGCAGCGACATACCCTTTCACCGCTAGATTATGCTTCAGCTTGCACCAACAACATGGTCGAATACTTGCAGCATCATGGGTCTTAAAGTCGCCATTGACTTAAGAATCAAGTACTTACAAGTGTATGGAGACTCAGCTTTAGTGATCAGTCAGATTAAAGGCGAGTGGGATACAAAGCATCCGAATCTTATTCCGTATCGAGAGCATGTGATAACGCATTTTTATATAGTATATTTGATTTAGTTTTCATAAATAATGTTAGTATTTTTATTTAATTATTTCATTTTATTTCCATATTACGCTGGTATTTTTATTGTTTCAGGTATTTTATTTTAATTAGACAAATTGAGCAAAGTGAAGAAATTAAGAGAATTATTGGATTAAATATGCAAGAAATGAAGAAAAAGGGGTGTGCAAAGCAAAGTGATGGATCAAAGGTTTATTATCTTCAAACCTGGCCCAACCGAAATCAGGCCCATGCAAGCAAGCAAACCCTAAAGCACGTACAAGAGTGAGACGCACGTCTCAACCTCTCTCCTACAAATGAGGCACCCGCCTCGGACCCTTCCCTTAGTGGGAGGCGCCCGCTCCACCGCCACGCGGCCCTAGGAGGATACGTGAGACGCCCGCCTCAACGTGGTCAAATGGATGAGTAATTCTCGGACCACCGCCTCCACTTATATAGCTTAGAACGAGATATTTTAGGAGAAAGTGGTACAAATATCTCGAAAAGTGGTTATATCCACTATAAAAGGACACTGGGATCATAATTCGGGTCCTCCGCTTTCCAAAGATTATTTTTTCCAGCTTTTAGAATTTACCTTCCTGCAATATTTTTTCCATTGTAATTCGAATTCAAGCAGTTATTTTCCCGCATTGTTCTTAGAATTTCTACCTATTTTCCATTCAAGTACTTTGGCTTAAATTTCGTTGAAGAACCGAGACATTGTACGAAAGTTATTTAAAGCTTCAAGAATTAATTCCAAGATTTATTTAATTCGTGTTTCTTATTTACATCGCTTTTATTTATTTAATTAATTGTTTGCATGAGATATATTTATTTTGCCATGAATTTATTTATGAATGTTAAATCCTTTAATTTATTCATGTCTATTTTTATGAATATGTCTGGCTAAATTATTTAAATATCGGTATGTAATCAGTTAGTCCGAAGGGTCCTAACAAACAGTTTCGATCATGTTTTATAAAATAAACTCTTTTCCCGATTTAGTTATCTAATTTATTTTGTAAAAAAGGCTTAGAAACCAACAGAGCGAAAGTTTGAGGTTAATAAACCTGACTAAGATTAGAAACCAATAGAGCGATAGCTTGAGGTTTAAAATCGATAGTAGATACTAGGTATTGTTTTAAAGACTTCGATGCTTTAAAAAAACCAATTAAACTTTATTTATTTTCAAAAAGTAATTTTAAAATCAATGGATAGCAGCATACATCGTAGTTTAAAATTATAATCTATTTCAATAGAGCGAAAGTTTGAGAATAGGTTTTGAATAAATACTTTATTTAAAAAGAGATTATTATCATTTTAAGAAAATAAGCTGGAAAGTCGGATCTTTAGGATTAACGAAGTACATACCGATATTCGCATTATTATTATTTCAATTAGAAATAAGTTTTATTACCCCAAAAATTCCCAATTTATTTATTCGATAGCTATAGCTTTACACAAGAGTTTAGGTTACGTTAGTTCAATTTATAGTCCCTTAGGTTCATATCTTTAAAACTACGCGATAGTTGTATACTTGCGCCTCCGATTAATTTAGATGATAAAGTCGCGATCAAGTTTTGGCGCCGCTGTCGGGACTATTTAAGTTGATATCGTAATTTTATTACTAAGTATAGACTATAGCAACTATTTCTTTTCCTTCCATGCCAAATACCGCCTCCTCAAGGCGCCGCCTTGCATATACCTATATACGATATCGAGCGTTATGTTAGATTAAGAAGACTTAATTCAAGAGTATCTTGAACGCAACAATCTTCCTTTCGACCAAACTTCCGCACATTGAAGAACTCAAGAAGATCGATCCGATCCTCCGCCCTCGTCCTCTTAAGGACTACTGTTCCTTCTCCGGAGCCTCATAACAAGATTGTTGCCCTCGCTATTGCTCGAAACGATTTCGAGCTGAAACCTTCACTTCTTTCCGCTCGCCAGAATCCGCTCGTGCTCCCACCGACTAATTCGAATCTTCATCCTGCCGTTGTTCAGCAAGACGCAGACATCGTGAAAGCGTAATGGTGTTAACCCCTAGCCGATACGATCATGCCTATTTCCTTTTTCTCTCGTAGACAGTAGCTCAAGATGGTCTAATCTCTTCCTTCCAACCTCGATCACCACATGGACGAGTTGAAGAAAGTCTTCTTGGCTAGATATTTTCCTCCAAGTAAAACGCTATGCCGAGCCAATATCAATGGTTTCGCATAAAAGACAATGAATCACCTTGGGCTGGGAACGTTATAAAGACATGCTCGACTTTGTCCTCATCATGGTTTAGAAGAATGGTTGATCATTCACACGCTCTACAATGTTCTCTTGTACAATACGAGATTGACTATAGACGCCGCACTGTATGCATCGATGAATAAACCATATAATCAAGCAAGACAACTTATCGAAAGCATGGCTCGTAACCATTACCAATGGGTACGGAGAGTTAGAGAAAATCTCAAACTAAAGGTGCCATGGTTGAAGTGAATAGTCTGGATCAAGTCAACACTAAAGTGGAAGCTCTCACTCAAAAGCTCGAGAATCTTACCACCGCTCCCGCAACTACTGTTGCTGCAGTTGCTCAAACTTGCAACTTATGTGGTCTTCAATCACATCTTGCTCCAAAATGCCCACTTTTAAGTGAGTTCCAATGGAAAGCTTAATTCACGCATGTGGAAATCCTTACAAAGAACACATATAACCCTCGGCCGGAAGAATCATCCTAACTTTTCATATAAGAATAACAACGCATTATACGCACCTGGACAAGCTCCTGCTACACCGCCTGGGTATCCTAAAGCTATTCCAAATCATCCTAATAATGGTCCTAACACGCCTAATGCCCTAGGAAGTCTAATTTGAAATTATGATAGAGCATTTCATTGCTACTCAATCCCAAACCAATAATACTCAATCCTGCACTAATAAGGATGTTCAAAATCGAATATACACATTAATGAGCAGACAATTATCTAACAAGCTTGATGCTTTAGCTACACATAATAAATGTTAGAAACACAAATCTCTCGTAGCTCAACAAGCGCACTGGTTCTTTCCCGGATGCCTCACCTCAATCCCAAAGGACATGCAAATGTTGTTATCTTAAGAAGCTAATAATAGCGATGATGGACCCAGTAGACCCTAAAAAATAGCCCCTATGCAACAAAATTCTAAACAACTGAAGTAAAGATAAACAAGAAAAGGAAAATCATAAAGATAATAGTGAAGATACCACACAAAAGGAAGAACCTTATGTACCCCCACCACCTTATAAACCTCATATTCCTTATCCTCAAAGGTTAGCTAAAACTAAGAATGTGGGTCAATTCAAGAAATTGTGATCTTCCAAGCAACTTAATGTTACAATTCCTTTTATCGGCCATAACTCAAATGCCCTCCTATGCTAAATTCCTTAAAGAGATTCTATCCAATAAGAAAAGGCTAGAGGATAATGAAACTGTCATGCTTACTGCTGAATGTAGTGCAATTATTCAAGACACAATGCCTCCTAAACTCAAAGATCTTGGAAGTTTCTCTATTCCATGTGTAATTGGCAAATTTGTCATAGATAAAGCTTTATGTGATCTAGAGCCAAGATAAGTGTGATGTCATATCCATATGCAAGAAACTTGACATGGGAGAACTAAGACCAACCAAAATGTCCGATAATTAGTAGATAGGTCAATTAAATATCCTGCAGGAGTTCTTGAGAATGTTCCTGTATGCATTGGCCAATTCTATATACCTACTGATTTCATTATTATGAACATAAGGGAGGATGAAGTTACCCCAATCATTCTTGGAAGGCCTTTCTTAGCCACAGCCGGTGCAATTATAGACGTAAAAAGAGGAAAACTTACTTTGAAGTAGGCTAAGAGAAAATCGAATTTATCTCTCTCAATTCCCCGAAAGCACCCGTAATTGAAGATACTTGTTACTTCATGGATATCATCGATGAATGTAAAAGAGGTCAACTTGAAAATAAAGACAATCTCGATGAAAATCTGAATAGTGATTTAAGTGAATGCTTAGCTATAGCACCAGATCCTACACAATGTTTAAGGAAACCATCTCTAGAAGTCAAAACACTTCCTAAAAATCTAAGGTATGAATTCTAGATTCCAACCTCGAACGACTCAAAGGATAGTCAACGCAGAACTGGAGAAACCGAAACCGAAAAACTTTTACAAATTTCGAGAAAATATCCAATGTTCTTTAGGATATAATATCACCGATCTTAAAGGAATAAGTCCCTCCATCCGTATGCATCGTGATTATTAGAAGAAGATTGTAAACTTCAAGAGAACACCCAGAGGAGACTAAACCCGATTATGAGCGAGGTTGTGAAAAGGAAGTTATGAAGTTAGAAGGTGAATCATATATCCTATATCCGATAGCAAATGGGTTAGCCTGCATGTTGTACCTAAGAAAGGAGGTGTCACAAAGAGTCGAAAATGAGAAAGGAGAAATAATAACTAAACAAGTTGAATCGATGGAGAATGCATTGATTATCGAAAACTTAACAAAGCCACCGTAAAAGATCATTTCCCTTTACCATTTATTGATCAGATGTTAGAGCGTTTAGCTAGACACTCTCATTTTTGTTTCTTGGATGGTTATTCAGGCTTCTTTCATATACCTATACATCCTGATGACCAAGAGAAAACAACTTTCACATGCCCTTTTGGAACCTTTGCTTATCGAAGAATGCCATTCGGTTTATGCAATGCTCCTGCGACTTTTCAAAGATGCATGATGGAAATATTTGCTGATTTTCTGGACAATATTATGGAAGTCTTCATGGACGATTTTTCCGTCTGTGGACAAAGCTTTGAAGAATGTTTGGAAAATTTAGAAAGGGTATTAGAACATTGTGTGAAAGTTAATCTAGTGCTTAATTGGGAGAAATGCCATTTTATGGTACAAGAAGGAATTGTTTTGGGACACATTATATCCAAAAGAGGAATTGAAGTCGATTCTGCTAAAATCGGAGTTATTGAGAACCTTCAACCTCCAAAAACTGTTAGAGAAATCCGAAGCTTTTTAGGACACGCCGGTTTTTATCGACGATTCATTAAAGATTTCTCTAAGATAACAAAACCCCTAACTGAGCTATTAATGAAAGACGCTGAATTTATATTCGACGAAAAATGTTTAGAAGCGTTTCAAACACTTAAGAAAGCATTAATTTACTATCATGCAAACCCATTGGAATGAACCTTTGAAATAATGTGTGACGCAAGTGACTATGCCGTAGGAGCTATTTTAGGACAAATAAAGGATAAAAGACTCACGCCATATATTATGCAAGCGTAACCTCGACGAAGCGCAGATGAATTATGCTACAACCGAGAAAGAATTTTAGCAAAGGATCTTCGTGATTAGACAAGTTCCGCCCTACTAGTAGGATCCAAAATAATCATATACACCGATCATGCTGCTATTAGATATCTCCTAACCAAAAAGGACGCTAAACCTAGACTCCCGAGATGGATATTGTCACGTAAGAGTTTGATTTAGAAATCAAGGATAAGAAAGGAACCAAATGTGGTAGCAGCATCATCTCTTTAGACTAGAAAATCTAAACATGAACAAGTGCCGATCGATGATGAATTTCAAGATGATAAACTCGATTGCCCACTTGAAGACACAAAACTAGATAAACTCATGGAAACCACCTTAGCCATCTCTTCTCGTGCCTTGGTATGCCGATTTTGTAATTACTCACAGCAGCGCTCTACCACCGAACTTACCTACCAACAAGAAGAAATTCTTCCATGATCTTAAACAATATTATTGGGATGAACCTTTACTTTTCAAGAGAGGTCCCATGGAATTTTCCACCGTGTGCCGTAAGAAGAGATTGAAAACATTATAAAACATCTGCTATTCGCACCTTCACGGAGGACATGCTAGTACATCCAAAACATGTGCAAAGATTGCACAATCCGCCTCTATTGGCCTAATTTATGGAAAGACGACATGCCACCATCTTAAAATGCAATAGGTGTCAACGCACCTAATATATCTAGACGCAAATGCCACAAAAGGCATTTTAGAAGTCGAAATCTTGATGTGGGGGATAGACTTTATGGGACCCTTTCCATCTTCTTCCAGAATAAGTATATACTGTATCGTGGATTATGTCTCAAATGGATCAAGCTATAGCTTCTCCAACAAACGACACCCGAGTGGTACTTAAGCTCTTCAAACACATAATATTTCCTAGGTTCGGTGTCCTCGACTATAAGCGATGGTGGATCTCATTTCATTTCCAAAATCTTTGAAAATTATTAGGGAAATATGGAGTTCGACATCGCATAGCTACACCTTACCATCCTCAAACTAGCGGACAAGTTGAAGTTTCAAATCACGAGATAAACAAACTCGAAAAACCGCTACATCCGTAAAGGATTGGTCTTTAAACTTCATGAAGCTTTATGGGCATATAGAACGCCTATAAACTCCCATCGGTACTACTCCTTTCAAACTTATTTATGGTAAGTCATGCCATCTCCCCTGAGTTAGAACACAAGGCTTATTGGCCATTAAGAATCTGAACTTAAGTTATATCGCTGAGAGAAGTTTATTCTCAGATATTAATAAATTGGAAGAACTTAGATGATTAATTTAAAACGCTAGGATTTACAAAGAGCGCACGAAGAAATGGCATGATAAGCGATATCTAGGAAGAATTTTAACATAGGTGACATCAGACACTATTTAACTCAAGGTTAAAATTATTTCTTGGAAAATTACGATCTAGGTGGTCGACCTTCAAATTATCGAGTTTATCCAAGTGGTGCAATAGAGATTAAGGGCCTTCGATTGAACCGCTTATAGTAAACGGCAACGTTAAAACATTACCATCTTAACGAAATCGAGGGAAATTTCAAACGATAACCGACGAGCCACATGCTCGATTAGAAGATCAATCTTTAGTTTTATTTGTCGAGCTTACGACATAAAACAGCGCCAGGAGACAACCCACTGCTTTTATATTTCTTTCTTCTTATTTCATTTCGCCTTTATTCTATTTTAAACACAAAACAAAAAATATATTTCTTTTCTTTATCTATTTTCTTTTCATTATATTTCTTTTCTATCTTATTTCTTTCTATTCTATGTTTTTCTTCTTATCGGCATTTGGCCAATGCCGATTTTCTTTTATTTCTTCTCTCGTGTTACTTCTAGCTACTTATTTCTTCCCACTATGTCTCGAGTTGATGATATGCTACCGCCAGAGGAAGAAATCACGCACCAAATATGGAGTTTTAGCCGAGCGTGAGATGTTACCTACTATTTACCTTCATCATGGTGCTAGGACCGCCTTGGTATTCGTGATAGGTGCTTTTTCCGAATCGATTGGTGGGATAATTCACCGATGACTTGTTATGCCACTTATCTAACCTCACTTTGGAGTTCCTCACTTTGACTTACTTTCCCACTCATGGGTTAGCTTTACTACCGTGACTTATTATTTTCACTTTTCAAGCATCACTTTCAAGTTTAACCATAAGGAATCGGTGAGCTTTTGGTTTTCCTAATGGCATGTGAGTTTATCATGAAACCAGAAGAGTATCTTGGATTTAGAGAGCTTGACTATTTTGGGGATCTATTTCGAATCCTTAACCCCGAGCCCGAGGACTTTGTATCAGAGAATATCCATAACCCAACCTTCAGGTATTTCCATAAGATTCTGGCCCACACCGTTTTTGGAAAGCCTCAGAATGTCACCACTGTTTCTAAGGATGAGCTTTTTATTATGTTTTGTGCTTCGCAAAACCGTCCGTTTAATGCGATCACTTATCCGCCTGCACTTTGTGGATCTCATTGATACGATCATGCACCCATTCGGATGGGAGGTCTCACATTATGATTGCAAATGTTGTTGGACTTAGACAACCCTTTAGGCATCTGAATGCTTTTACTGGTGTTACTTGTATGACCATCGAGTTCTGTTTCAACACTGGTATGATTGGTGATCTTGGCCCGTGTCATACCCCAAAAATTTGCCCTCCATCTTCTCAAAAGATTTCATGCATCTATACTCAAGGATTCCTCAAGAGTTGATCGACAAACTCTCTCCTAGACAATCAACCCAAACTAGGTTTGCATATCTCTCAAGTCAAGATGGATCTCCAACATCTCCAATGGCCTTCATACCTCCTCATATGCTTCAAAGATTCTCCATGTCAAGTTTCAAGCCTCACAAGTCAAGTTTCGCATAATTGTTCGATGGTCAAAATCGTGTATTGGACAAAAGTCAATCGTGGTCAACATACAACAAAACTTCGATTTTTGGTCAACATCTTCATTTTGAAGTAACATTCATCATTTGATCAAGGGTTGATCATGATTCATCAAGAAAACTCAAGATTTGCCCAAAAGTCAAACTTTCTAAATTAGTGGTTTCTAGATGAAAAGTCAACTCGAACTTTGACTGATCATAACTTTTCATACTTTCTCGTAAATTTTTCCACCACCTCTTGTTTTGAAGGAAATTCAATTCTCTACAACTTCATGTCTCACAAGAATGTCCAAAAAATGCTTCATTTGAGACGATAGCTCAAAACATTACAGTCATTTTCAAAGTCAACAAAAGTCAACTTTTGTTTTGAAGATATTTTGAGCATGGTAACTCCAATTGAGATGAGACCAAAGACATTGGTTAGAGAACTCTTAGAGCTTTCCAAAAGTCCAAGAACACTCAAAATGTGGAAAATTGAGCAAGATACACTATTCAAGTTGGGCAATTTTGGACAATCAGACAAAAGGACATTTTGGTCAAAATGCAAAATTTTCCAAATGGGCCTATAATCTTTGATCCAAACTTGTTCATGACAATATTTTTGACCTATAAATGTATGGCAATTTTCTATTTTATTGATTTTATTTTGAATTTTAGAACATTTAATTCAAAATTAAATTATATAAAATATGAAAATCATATTTTTTCCAAAAGTGGTCGATTTTATATGTTCCTCAAGTCCAAGATAGCCCAATATACTTGCCAAATTCGTGCTTGATCTTGCATTGAAGAAGAAATCAAATTTTTTCAAGAAAATTGATTTTATTTGAAAAATATTGAATGCTCCAAATCAAATCTTTTCCATTCCTTTTTTCCTCTCCAATCCTCTCTATAAATGCTCAAGATTGTACAAGCAAGGACACGAAACCCTAGCTCAAGCATAACCCTTACTTGCAAATTTTTCAAGAATTCTTGAAAATCAATTTAAATTGCAGCCATTCTCAGCCACTTCCAGCCATCCAAACGTGCTCAGAGGGTAAGTATGAGTAAGACTACATATTGGTATTGATTAAAACAAGCTAAATCGTGCCATACACATTCATACATATTTGAATTTTTCTTGAAATTGCATTTTGTTATTCTCGCTGCTTTAATCGCTTCTAATGGTTTGAATGTGTTCATGAGGTTATACTTGACTAACTGGGCCATCGCTTGAGAGGTTGAACGGAGAATCGCGCTTTGCCATTATTAGGGTTTCGAACTGCTTGCTCGAACCGCCCGTATGTGCCGATTCAAAAATAACACCACCAATGGATTCGGAGGTCCGATTTAGGTGGACAAGGTCTCTTTCTCGCTTATTTCGCGTGTTTTGCGTGATCTAAGAACCTCCTGCCGGAGAAGACGACCGAGTTGGGGCCCTGGCTGTGGACTTTCTTTGACCGGCGGTGTATGCGTGGTAAAACAAGCAACTGATTCGCCCATCCATTAACCGGGTCCACGACGATTTGTTTTCAACATACCTGTGACGTGTCAACGCTTTTATTCAAATGTTTCAGCCTTTTCCAACACAAAGAGCACCCTGGCCCAGTGGTTAAGACTTGTGTTTTGAGGAGATTCTCCAGGAGGTCATGAGTTCGATCCTTCCCAGCGCCGGTTTTACCTTTTCTTTTCACAAACTCAAACTTTTCACTATTTTTCATATTTTCTTTATTTAATATTTTCCATTTATTTTAATTTCTTTACACATTTTATTTCTGCATTAAAATTACCAAAACATTTTTATTTTACATTATTTTCATAAAAATGTTTATTTAATTTAATAAATTTAAAATATAATTTTGCATGCATATTTATTTTATTTTTAATTTTGCATTTAATTCACTTTTAATTGCATTTTAATTATTAAATCTTTTCCAAAAATCCCAAAAATTATTTTAACTTATTTATCTTATTTCCAGATATAATAATTTTTCATATTAAAATTTGCATTTTTCTAACATTTTTCTCTTGTTCGATTCATATTGTATTTTCCGATTTTCTTATTCTTTCACAGTGTTGTCCGATTCTGACATTTTCTTTATCATTCTATTTTTTTCAATAATGTAATGCTATGGGTTGTAATAGTTTAATCTAGGGTTTTATTTTCCGATTTTAAATTATGTATCCGCCTAAAGCCATGTAATAGCGTAGGATTTACCTTTCCGCACTTTATATTCCGTGATTTTACTTTCCGCACCCTTACTAATTCTAGTAATTAGGCGGTATGGCAAGATAATAATGGACATAGCTCACACTAATTTCAAGATAATATATTCAAATCAACACACTTCTTTCACACACGCACTTCTTTAGGGAATTCTCTCGCTGCCTTCTAATTCAAATGGTCATGTCCTCGAACGTAGAGGTATTCTAGCACCGCTGCCTTCCAAACAAATCATCATAGTCCCTTCGATACAAAGATCATAAGACCCACGATGTCGCCTCCGAATACATGATCTTGACCTCGATTGTCGCCACGAAAATGATGATAGTCCCTTCGAATGTGCTAGGATACTTCCTACAAGTTGCCTTCTATGACCATCCGATGTCCCTTCGAATGTCCCGCTTACATCCAACGAATGGAGCTACCTACTAACTAATGGTATGGCTAGCTATTCTAAAGGAATGTAAAAGTACAAAACCACCATTCGAGTGGGTAAATAAGTCTCTTAGTTGCTTGCTCTATCAAATGCTTTTCACACCTCACACACTTTTCAAAGTTCAAACCTTTCATTAAAACAAAACATTTCAAACACTTTGTATAAGAGCAACTTAATAAATCACATGGAAAGTCACCGATAACCATTCTAACAATCTAAAAATCATGATATAAAAGTCGGTCGACTATCCCTAATCTACGGGCGTACATACTGGGAAGTCACCCAAAAGAGAGAATTGCTTTTAAGGATTTCTAGATAACCTTTATTGCTTTCTTGAATTGTATGCTTTATCTTTAAGGGTTGCTTGGGTATTATATTGTTGGGGATCCTACACCCGATCCGGTTTCTTTAGGTAAGTGGCATTAGATCATCGCACGCAGACGATAACTAAACGGTCAACATGATGGCTACGTTAGCGTGACACTTGGTTGTCCCGATACTCTTCATTCCCAAGTTGAAGATAGTATTTGGCTTCAAGGTGGTGTCATCAAGCGCTAACTAAACTTTTAGAACCTTAATTGACCCATCTTGGCCATTAGGTAGTGAGATGGCCGGCTGTGTAGACCGAGGTTGGTTGATACCGATGCTACGCCATCGAGATTAGACTTTGGGAAATTTTCGATCGACCACTTGGCCGTCAGATTGAAATAAGCGCCACGAGAAAGATCTCGTGATGTGAGATTCCTAGAACCCTACATTATTATAGGACAGATGAACCAACTCAAACTTTTGGTGGGTAATCACCTATGCCTCATGCAAGCCTTAAACCTAGGCTCATCAGGTGAATTGTTCGTGTGTGCTAAACATGACATCATGACATCATCCGCATTGCATATCATTTCTAACTATTTCAAGGACCTAGGGATTTATCTTTGCTGCTTTGTAGGAATCATGGCTTCTAGAAAGACTATCCGAATCAACTTTACGGGTATACCTTCTCACCAAAGAATTGGTTTCTGTAAATTCTCGACCATGCTCCTCATCAAAAGACATGGTTATCTACCGACTTGGTTATCTCCGGTTTTGAAGAAGATATGATGCATGTCCTATTCCAGTTCTTCGACCCGAAACACCATTGCTTTACATTTCCGGATTATCAGTTGGTTCCTACCTTGGAAGAGTTCTCTAAGCTACTTGTGATACCTATTCTTGATCAAATGTCATTCACCGGTTTAGAAAAGGTTCCTAAGTTCGAAGACATTGCATCAGCCTTACATCTTAGGCGCTCAGATATTGAAGCTAATTGGGAAACTAGGAGTGGAGTTAAGGGTTTGCTTTCCAAGTTCTTAATCAAGAAAGCCCGAGAATTCCTCAAAGTTATGAGTTTCCATGCATTTGAGAACATTGTTGCCTTGCTAATTTATGGTTTGGTTCTATTTCCTAACTCGGATCAATTCATAGATGTCAATGCCATCAAGTTGTTTCTTACCCGCAATCCAAAGGCCTACTTTACTTGGAGACATCCTACATTCTCTCCACACTGCATTACTAAGCGACAAGGAACTCTCATGTGTTGATACCGTTACTTTCAAGGTGGTTTATTTTCACCTTCCTCCATCGCTTTGAAGAACGAACAAAGGTCGAGATGGTCTCAAAGATTGATGTCACTCTCTCATTCGATATCCGCTGGAATCTTTTCTCTCAAAAGGACTTCACATTCATCGAAGGAGAATTCTAATGTACCACTACTTGGTATAAGGGAGGTATTACTTACAACCCTTCTCTAGCCACTGCTGAGATGGTCCAATGATATGTTGTGTTCGACTACAATCACGATCTCCTAATTACCGATTTAAGGTTTATACATGCTTGGCATGGTAAAGAAGACTCGATACCAAGACTTTGGGGCACCCAACTCCATTCCTTGGGAACCTTACCTCAAATGGGTGCAAGCTCGAGCTCAAAACCTCATGATGCCATTCACGCCTGCTCTACCAAGAATTATGGAACCTGCTGCTATAGGTGACGACTTATGCCGTTTCTCCATCCCGACATGCCTACCGATTTTGAAGACTGAAGAGATCCCGATTCAAAAAGAAGAGAGGGATACCTTGAAGCTCAATGTTATGCAAGCGAGAAGAAAGTTCTAGAGTGACCAAGCTACTTCACGAGGAGCTTAAACATCAACGCTACATCGGCACCAAGAGGAAGCGCCATGGAGACTTAGAGCTTTAGGATGTTTATGTTTTCTTTTATTGCTTTGAACTATCTCTTGTACTTAAAAGAAAAAGAATAATGAGAAGTACTAATAAATGTTCGCTCATTGCTTGTTTAACAAATTTAAATCTCTTAGGTCCTTGAAAACATTGCATTGCATTCGTGATAAACATCACATAGCATAGCATAACATTGCATCATGTACATTGAGATTGGTTTTCTCATTTGCTCGCTATTTATTTTAGCGTAAATGGCTCTTGAAAGATCGTCAAAGATCTCCGTGCTCGTAATGCCTGGCCAAAGCAGATGTTCACCAACTTGGTCCAAGGCCAAGAAGATCCAAGAAGCTCATCAACAAGAAGAAGAAGGTGGTTGGTCTCCTCAACATGGGTAGACGCTTCAAAGGAGGTCCTAAAGTGGTCACCGATTGAGCTCTCTCAAGGAAGTGTCCATACCGAGGGGAGTACCAAGGGTGATGAAGGTGAAAGTGAGCCAAAGAAAGGAGGAGAGGATCATTCGATTATGGCCAAGACTGAGGAAGATGACAAGTACAAGCAACTTGAAGATCGTCTCAATGTCAGGAAAACTCAAGATGTCCGGCCGAACTTTGATGATCCGAGTCTTGTTCCCGTGTTGTGATTCCTCCCAAATTCAAAGTTCCTACTTTTGCTAAGTATGATGGGATGTCTTGCCCTAAGCTCGCATTTGAAGTCCTATGTCCGTAAGATCAACCCCACATCAAGTCAGGATGCACTATTTTCAAGAGACCCGCTTGGAATGGTACTATCACCAGAGAATGACCGATCCGCACTTGGAGTGATTTACGATGCTTTCAGCATAATATGAGTACATGTCGAATTGGCACCCACCGCATGCAACTACAAAGCATGTCTATGGTCGTGACGAGAAGTTCAAAGAGTATGCTCGTAAGTGGAGAGATCTAGCAGGCAGAGTTCAACCACCCTTGTCCAATATGGAGTTGGTTGATATGTTTATGGGAACACTGACAGGCACGTTCTTCAATCATCTGATTAGAAATTCTTCATCCGGATTCACCGAGCTGATATTGAGCGAGCGATGAAGCCGGTATCAAGAGTGGAAAATCCATGTAGAGTCATCTTCAAATGTCGCTAAGAGATCTTTTGGTGCTAAGAAAGAAGCCAATGCCGTATGGTCGAAAAGCCGAGCCAAGACCGACCGTGCTCAACTGTGGGGGAAGTTGTAATTCCAATCCTACGCCAAGACAACCTCACGAGACAACGCGCAGAACGTAACGCGCCACGAAGATGCATTAAGATCAACATGCCATTGTCACAAGCCTTGCAACACATGTTGAAAGCAGAATGACACTTGAGGGATCCTCCTGAATGTCAACACTTCCTCTCCAAGTACAATCCTAATGCTAAGTGTGCCTACCATTCCAATAGCCCAGGCACCACATCGACAATTGGGCTCTAAAGAACAAGATTCGTGATATGATCAAGCTGCTGCATTGAGTTTGACCCTCCGTGGAAACCCGAATGTGATCAACGCGCCTATGCCTAACCATGACAAGAGTTCCAATGTTGGTGACGATACTTATGTTTTCAACATAGATGACTTGACCATTCCTCCGATGACCGTTAAGAAGAATTTGTTGCAAGCCGGTGTCAATCCAGATGCCCGAGAATTGTCTGGTGCCACCGCACCGATGGTCAGCTTGGTTGAGAAGACGTGTTCGGTATGATGGATAACCGTGAGATACTATTTCGAAACCACCCGTGCGTAAGTGTGAAGAAATGTCTAAGTTGAAGATTGACAATGAAACTGCACTATCCGTGGGACACCTTGGGGCAGCCAAGTGGAAAATATGATTACATGGTGAAGTACATCGCTCCCTAGCTACAAGATTCCTATTGAAGATGTTAAAGCGACCGGATGGGGTGACGATTTCCCAAGACTATGCCGATGTTAACACGATAAGGATTTCCTCACGATCCCATGCCTAGAATGGCACCTCTCATTATCACTTCTCCAAGACCGCCCATATTCCTCCGACAAAGCTATCCCTTGAATTATGGAGTGATGTTTACTATCATGGGCCAAGCAAGACCTCCGACCATTGAAGATCTTACCATTGGAGCTCCTATTCCCGACATTGACAACATCACCGATCCAAGAAGGTGACCAACCTAAGGGTATTCTCCAGATTTCCTCCAAAGACACCGCGACTCAAATGCATTCCAACTACTCAATCAATATCCCCAGCCAGAGGAAAGAACCAAAGGACTCATCCCGTCAACCGTAGTACCAAAGGAAGTTATCAAGACACCTCCAAACAAGAAATGGAGGAAATTTCAAGATCATCAAGAAGAGTGATTACAATGTCAGGAAAGCTTGGGATGAATCCGTCCAAAATCTCCATGCTTGCTCCGCTTCAGGCTCCGAGGCTCATGCTAATGCCTTGGTGAAGTTTCAAGAATGCTCATGTGTCGCAAGACACTACCACCGATCGCTCAAGTTTGTATAGCCTGCCGCCAACAACGGCCTAGGCTTCTCGATGTCGATTTGACTTCACGAAAGAAACATAACAAAGCCTTGTACATCTCGTTGAATGCAAGGGTACTACCCTATCTCATGTTTTGTTGACACCGCTCGCTCAATATCCTTACCAAGACCGCTTTTGATCGGCTTGATGTCAAGGGTTGGTTCCGAGACCCGACATTATCGTGAGGGCTTTTGATGGTTCTAAGCTAACAAGATTGAGAGCTCATCACTGTAAAGTCGGGCTCCGCACTTTTGACTCTACTCTTTGTCATGGACATCCGCCCACTTATTCTTGCTTACTGGACGCCTGGATACATGGGGCCGTTACTCTACCTTACATCGAAACCAAATACCCTGTGAGGGAAGGTTGTTACAAGATGGTGAAGAAGAGTATATGGTCACCATCTCCATCATTCCGCTATCTCGAGATGGAGGGTGAATTCTTCGAGACCAGAAAGCTTTTGAAATAATATCCGTAGTCATGCCTGCTGACTCTCCCGCCACTCGAGATTACACGAGCTCCACCTAGGATGACTCTTTGAAAGATGCTCAAGTCATTAAGAAGGAAAGAGTACTATTTGGGGTCAGCCCCGATCTTCCTTTCAACCGACAAGACCGGTTTAGGCTTCACCATCAAGGGTCGAAGATGATACGCGAACGCGTGCCAACTTCCTTTCCGATCAACCGAGTGGAATCCATGCTAGAAGAAGACAACGACTTCGACATCGCCAGTGGATCTTCCAACCTGCTAAAGGGCTCAAGAATTGAAGATCAAGACGCTATACCAATCTCCTTTAGCCGAGTAATTGCTTGTTTTGTTTTGCTTTTCGATTTCTTTACGTTTGAACAATAAACTTTGAAAGCTCAGTGCCTTGCCCGGCATCATGGCTCGCTTACAGGGTTATTATCTCTGCATGATTTTCATTCAATAAATCGTTGGACTTTTGCATTCAATTGTTTGTTTTCTTTCTTTACTTTATCACCCCTCCAAAAGCTATGTGTTTTACACACACCCACGTGATACACCGCAGTAATCACTCCGAATCTCATATTATGCTAGTGCTAAATATGACTTCGATAATCCGATCTACCAAGTCAAGACGAAGTGAGGAAGATTGTGAAGTGAGAGAACTTGCCGACTACTACAAAGAAGAAGAGCGAGTTATACACCCACACGAAGAGCAAGTCGAGGTTGTGAATTGGGTAATGACGAAGATGTAAAAGAGATCAAGATAGGAACGGGTCTTGAGAATGTTGTTAAAGAAAGGTTGATTCAGATGCTACGAGACTACATTGAGGTTTTTTGGTCATAAGACATGCCGTTTAGACATTGATATTGTGGTACACCCACGAAAAGAAGGTTTTCTCCAAGAAATGAAGGTTCGCCGATGACGCCCCGAGATGTCGAGAAAATCAAAGCCGGGTTATGAAACAGCTCAACGCCTGGTTTCCTAGCCGCTACTTCCTATCCCTGGTGCTAATGTGGTACCCATACCTAAGAAGGATGGTAAGGTACGAATGTGTGGATTACGTAGATCCGAACAAAGCGAGTCCGAAAGATGATTTCCACTTCTCATATTGATGTTTTGCTGATAACACCGCCAAAGATAAGGTTTTCTCCTTCATGGATGGTTTCTCCTACAATCGATCAAATGGCCTCAAGACATGGAGAAGACTACTCATATAATGGGCACTTTCTCACAAGGTTATGCTGCTCGGATCAAGAACGCGGTGCCACTTATCGTCGCATATGGTGACATTATTTCATGACATGATTCATCACGAGATAGAGGTCTACGCCGATTTACATGATAGCTCTCACGCATCAAGAAGAACATCTTGATCATTTGCGTAAACTATTTGATGATGAAGAAGTACAGATCGAGACTTAATCCTAACAAGTGCACCTTTGGAGTCGATCCGAAAACTCCTAGGGTTTGTTGTCGGTAAAGGTATTGAGGTCGACCGCCAAGGTTAAAGCTATTCAAGAGATGCCACCCCCGCACCGAGAGGGAAGTCGAGGTTTCGGGCCGATTAAACTACATTGCCGTATTCATTGCACACCTAATCGCTACTTGTGAGCCAATCTTCAAGTTACTTAAGAAAGATCAAGTAGTGGAATGGAACGACGATTGCCGATCGCTTTGACAAAATCAAGGAGTACCTACGTAATCCTCCCATCCCGATGTCACCAAGGAAGACTCTTATCATGTACTGATGTTGTTAGAGAACTCAATGGGTGGGCAACATGACGAGTCTGGTCGAAAAGAGCATGCAATATACTACCTTAGCAAAAGTTTACCGACCGTGAAACAAGATACTCACAATGAGAAAACTTGCAACGCTTTTGCTCATGGTCGCGCTAAGACAAGATATGTTGACCACACTACCTTATTGATTTCTAAGATGGATCCGATAAATACATCTTTGAGAAACCAGCCTCCTCCTAAGAATAGCAAGATGGCAAATGGTCTTGACCGAATACGACATCCAAGACACTTCTTTAAAGCGATCAAAGGAAGTGTGGTAGCCGATCATTTGGCTCATCAAGCAGATGACTATACGCCTATGCCTCAATTTCCGCATTTAGGATGTTTTACTAGTTACAGATTAAGAACTGTGCCCGCATTTAAGGACCCGAACAAGGATCCCGATGGACCATGGTCTTTGATGGAGCCTCAACGACTTGGCAATGGCATTGGCGCCATCATTACATCCTCGCAGCGACACACGCCTTTCACCGCCAGATTATGTTTCAGCTTGACTAACAACATGGCCGAGCAAGCTGCATCATGGGTATCAAAGTCGCTATTGACTTAAGAATCAAGTTCTTACAAGTGTATGGAGACTCATTTTAGTGATCACGATAAGAGGCGAGGGATACGCATCCGAATCTCATTCCATATCGAGAGCATGTTCGAGTTTAATTCCTTACTTTGAAGAGATCACTTTCAATCATATTCCACGAGAAGAGAATCACAATGCACGATTGGCTACTATGTCGCCTATGTTCAAGGTTAGATGGGACAACGAGGCTCCCTGATCATCATTGAGAAGTTTGACTAACCAACAGATTGTTATGAGCTTGATACGTAAGAGAAACCTTGGTACTATGACGTGAAGAGGTATCTCGAGACTCGTGAATATCCGTAGGGCATCTCATTGACAAGAAGTTCATGAGAAGATTTGCTTCCAAATTCTTTCTCAACAACGGCATCTTATACAAGCGCAACCACGACTTGTGCTTACTCCAATCGTAGACCGTAAAACAAAGAATACGTATCATGGAAGAGTTACACGAAGGCTAATTTGGTACCCACCGTGGACACACCATGGCTAAGAAGATTTTGAGAACAGTTACTATTGGTCCACCATGGAAGTCGATTGTCACCGCTTACTCGATCTTGCCACAAGTGCCGATTTATGCGCATTAATACACGCACCTCCAAGACTCAATGTTTTAACTTCTCCTGGCCTTTGCAATGTGGGCATTGACATGATCGGAGAAATCAAGCCCACGGCCCAATGGACATCGCTTCATCCTTGTGGCAATTGACTATTTCACCGCTCGCATCCGTTACCAAGAATGTTGTGGCTCGATTTATCAAACATAATCTTATCCGCGGTATGGCACCCGAAAGGATTATCACGTATAACGGTTCCAATCTCAACAACAAGATGATCACCGAACTCGCACGCAGCTCAAGATCAAGCATCACAATTCATCTCCTTATCGGCCTAAGATGAATGGCGCAGCGGAAGCCGCCAACAAGAACATTAAGAAGATTATACGTAAGATGACTGACTTACAAAGATTGGCATGAGATGTTACCATTTGCTCTCCATGGTTATCGTGACTTCAAAGACGAACCAACAGGGCAACCCCTTCTCTTGATACTGTATGGAAGCCGCCTTACCCATCGAGGTCGGATACCCTCAACCGTAGTCCTCTAGGAGGCGTAGTTGCTTAAGACGATTGGGTCCACCTCTTGACCGATTAATTTGATTGATGAGAAACGACCGCATCCATCCGCCATGGATGATTTATCGTAAACAAATGATCGAGCATTTAACAAGAAGGTCAAGCACCGAGTCTACCAAGTCGGTGATCTAGTAGTCAAGCGATCATTCTTCCACAAGGTGATCCTGTGGGCAAGTGGACTCCCACCCATGAGGGACCATTTGTAGTCAAACAAAGATTTTCCTGGAGCTATGATACTTAGCACCATGGACGGTGAAGACTTCCCACACCCGTGAACGCGACATAGTCAAAAATACTACGATAAAGAGACCCGCTAGGTCGATTTAACCTAGGCAAAATAGAGATCCTCGGCGAACCAAAAAGGTTCGGGCAAAATTAAGGATATATGCAAAAGATGTACACCCGCAAGTCGAAAACCCGAAAAGGCGGTTGGGCAAAAAGGGTATCCCGAGACCTAAACCCGAAAGGGCGGTCTAGGCAAAAGTTAGATTTAAGCGCACGACTATGTCTCTTCCATCATCTGCTTCCGCACTCATCAAGATTCAAGGTTCAAATGGCGAAGATCACTATTCACTCTCAGACAAAGAAGGAGACGAGATAGTTGAAATATAGGAGTACTAGCATAGTTGGAACTTAACGAGATTGTTTCCGATAGCTTTTTACCTTCTTGTGTACAAACCACTTGGCCATACGCCACCTTTCAAATAAACGCAAAATTCTTTCTCTTTACAATTTCCATTGTTTGTCGCTTGCAATAAGTCCAACGCTTGCTTTGAATAACTATACGATTTGACAATAAGAATCTAATCACAAACATACGAAAAGTGAACATTCAAAAGTACTTACTACAGTTCCAGAATCGATGACGACGAAAGTCAACAAATAGTTCCCCACAAAGCATAAAGGTGTCACCACAACACACCTTCCCCAACGGAGTATATGTTAATCCACAAGCTGATTCCACTCAACCGAGCAACGTTACATCGCCTCCAAGCAAGAACACTTCATCCCAATGGATATTTCTCAATCCTCCCCTTCTCCCAAGCTGTATCCGGACCCAAGACTTGGTCGATAGTGCATCGGAGGAAGCATACACCTTTATTCCCACCAGATTACAACGGACTCCTGCACTCTTCTAGCCCGGTCTCAAGAACCATCAAATGCTCTTCACGAGATCTACACTGTAATCCCCAGAGCGCTCTAAATTTCCTCCAGGATCTACATACAAGGTCCCCAACGGATCGCCTCCCGCATTCTCCTCGCCAGGTCTATGAGATCTCCGACAACGAGCCTCTCAATCTCTACGCCTCGACAACGCCTAGGCCCAAGACTTGGTCGATAGTGCATCGGAGGAATCCAGATATCTTTCTCTTCCAAAAGCGGGTTCTCACCTACTCACCCCCAAGCAGAGCCGAATCTTCAAACGTAACATCCGCACCTTCTTCAAGATGGATATGTTTTGAAATACCACAACATCTATCATTCATACATTTCATAAAGTCATAATTCATGCATATGTCATTCATATACACCTGCCATGCATCATACTTTGCATAAAACTAACCAATATTCTATCAAAGACTTTCTTGTTTTCTCCAAAACAAAATACCACTGACGCAAACAGTCCAGATTAAGCCCCGAGCCGACGGAAAATTATCCAAAGACCTTCAAACAGGTCCGTGATTGCCCCGAGCCGACGGAAAACTATCCGAAAGACCACCTCCGACGTGTGTCCAGATTAAGCCCCGAACCGACGGAAAACTATCCGAAGACCACCTCCGTTATCCTCCGATAATGTGCAATGGATCAACACCACGCACAACAGGAAGCTATCCACATTTTTGCCAACTACAATCTCTCCCGAGTAATCAGCGCAAAGATTTATTCTGATTATCAACAGCCACTACAGAGTCTAGCGTACGACTCAGTTACCTTGGATGGCATCTTAAGCCCATCTCCGAGTATTTGTCAACATCTCTTCACTCTCAGAATGTTGCATATATGGTTAAAAATCAATACAAACCAATAACCTCATTCAAAGTGAACACGAAGTCTAACATACGACTCCCTTCGGATGGCATCTTAAGCCCATCTCCTCTCCATTCCAGGAACATCTACAGAGTCTAACGTACGGCTCGCTCCCCAGCATCGACCTTTCCAGATGGCATCTTAAGCCCATCTCCGTCAGCTCTCCTATTTAACGACTCCGAGTCTAGCGTACGACTCGCCCCCAGCGACGTCTCCAACTTCTCCAAATGGCATCCGTAGCCCATTCCCGCGATCATCCACCAATGAGTGCAAATTGTGTGTATTGAGTGTTCAATCATCTTCACCTCCGTGTCACGAAGACAAGCGTGTCAATCTAACCTCCAAGACAAGAAGATTGAACAGGGCAGCATACCCAAAATTTGCCCTCCATCTTCTCAAAAGATTTCATGCATCTATACTCAAGGATTCCTCAAGAGTCGATCGACAAACTCTCCTAGACAATCAACCCAAACTAGGGTTTGGTATCTCTCAAGTCAAGATGGATCTCCAACATCTCCAATGGCCTTCATACCTCCTCATATGCTTCAAAGATTCTCCATGTCAAGTTTCAAGCCTCACAAGTCAAGTTTCCTCGCATAATTGTTCGTATGGTCAAAATCTGTGTATTGGACAAAAGTTAACTGTGGTCAACATACAACAAAACTTCGATTTTTGGTCAACATCTTCATTTTGAAGTAACATTCATCATTTGATCAAGGGTTGATCATGATTCATCAAGAAAACTCAAGATTTGCCCAAAAGTCAAACTTTCTAAATTAGGTTTCTAGATGAAAAGTCAACTCGAACTTTGACCGATCATCTCATACTTTCTCGAAATTTTTCCACCACCTCTTGTTTTGAAGGAAATTCAATTCTCTACAACTTCATGTCTCACAAGAATGTCCAAAAAATGCTTCATTTGAGAGGTATAGCTCAAAACATTACAGGTCATTTTCAAAGTCAACAAAAAGTCAACTTTTTGTTTTGAAGATATTTTGAGCATGGTAACTCCAATTGAGATGAGACCAAAGACATTGGTTAGAGAACTCTTAGAGCTTTCCAAAAAGTCCAAGAACACTCAAAAATGTGGAAAATTGAGCAAGATACACTATTCAGAAGTTGGGCAATTTTGGACAATTGCACAAAAGGACATTTTGGTCAAAATGCAAAATTTTCCAAATGGGCCTATAATCTTTTGATCCAAACTTGTTCATGACAATATTTTTGACCTATAAATGCTTGTCCATGGCAATTTTCTATTTTATTGATTTTATTTTGAATTTTAGAACATTTAATTCAAAATTAAATTATATAAAATATGAAAATCATATTTTTTCCAAAAGTTGATTTTATATGTTCCTCAAGTCCAAGATAGCCCAATATACTTGCCAAATTCGTGCTTGATCTTGCATTGAAGAAGAAATCAAATTTTTTCAAGAAAATTGATTTTATTTGAAAAATATTGAATGCTCCAAATCAAATCTTTTCCATTCCTTTTTTCCTCTCCAATCCTCTCTATAAATGCTCAGCATTGTGTACAAGCAAGGATACGAAACCCTAGCTCAAGCATAACCCTTACTTTTGCAAATTTTTCAAGAATTCTTGAAAATTGAATTTCAAATTGCACCATTCCTCACCACTTCCACCATCCAAACGTGCTCGTAGGTAAGTAGTAAGACTACATCATTGGTATTGATTAAAACAAGCTAAATCGCCATACACATTCATACATATTTGAATTTTTCTTGAAATTGCATTTGTTATTCTCTGCTTTTAATCGCTTCTAATGGTTGAATGTGTTCATGAGGTTATACTTGACTAACTGGGCCATCGCTTGAGAGGTTGAACGAGAATCGCTTTTGCCATTATTAGGGTTTCTCGAACTGCTTGCTCGAACCGGCCCCATAGTCGATTCACCAAAAATAACACCACCAATGGATTCGTGAGGTCCGATTTAGGTGGACAAGGTCTCTTTTTCGCTTATTTCGCGGTTTTGTGATCTAAGAACCTCCTTGTCGGAGAAGACGACCGAGCTGGGGCCCTGCCGTGGACTTTCTTTGACCGCGTGCATGTGGCAAAACAAGCAACTGATTCATTCATCCAACAACCGGGTCCACGACGATTGTGTTTTCAAATATACCCAGACGTGTCAACTTTTATTCAAATGTTTCTTTTTCCAACACAAAGAGCACGCCGCCCAATGGTTAAGACTTGTGTTTTGAGGAGATTCTCCAGAGGTCATGAGTTCGATCCTTCCCAATACTTTTTTACCTTTTCTTTTCACAAACTCAAACTTTTCACTATTTTTCATATTTTCTTTTATTTAATATTTTCCATTTATTTTAATTTCTTTCACATTTTATTTCTGCATTAAAAATTACCAAAACATTTTTTCTTTTACATTATTTTCATAAAATGTTTATTTAATTTAATAAATTTAAAATATAATTTTTGCATGCATATTTATTTTATTTTTAATTTTGCATTTAATTCACTTTAATTGCATTTTAATTATTAAATCTTTTCCAAAAATCCCAAAAATTATTTTAACTTATTTATCTTATTTCCAGATATAATAATTTCTCATATTAAAATTTGCATTTTTCTAACATTTTTCTCTTGTTCGATTCATATTGTATTTTCCGATTTTCTTATTCTTTCACAGGTTGCTCCGATTCGGACATTTTCTTTTATCATTCTATTTTTTTTCAATAATGTAACTGTTTATGGGTTGTAATAGTTTAATCTAGGGTTTTATTTTCCGCATTTTAAATTATGTATCTGCCCCAAAGCCATGTAATAGCGTAGGATTTACCTTTCCGCACTTTACATTCCGTGATTTTACTTTCCGCACCTTATCAATTCTAGTAATTAGGCGTGTATGGCAAGATAATAATTGGACATAGCTCACACTAATTTCAAGATAATATATTCTGAAATCAACACACTTCTTTCACACACGCACCCCTTAGGGGAATTCTCTCTCGTTGCCTTCGCGAATTCAAATGGTCATGTCCCTCGAACGTAGAGGTATTCTAGCACCGTTGCCTTCCAAACAAATCATCATAGTCCCTTCGATACAAAGATCATAAGACCCACGATGTCGCCTCCGAATACATGATCTTGACCCTCGATTGTCGCCACGAAAATGATGATAGTCCCTTCGAATGTGCTAGATACTTCCTACAAGTTGCCTTCTATGACCATCCGATGTCCCTTCGAATGTCCCGCTTACATCCAACGAATGGAGCTACCTACTAACTAATGGTATGGCTACGCTATTCTAAAGGAATGTAAAAGTACAAAACGACCAATTCGAGTGGGTAAATAAGTCTTTAGTTGCTTGCTCTATCAAATGCTTTTCACACCACACACTTTTTCAAAGTTCAAATTCTTTTCAAAACAAAACATTTCCAACACTTTGTATACACTCCTACATGAGTCATTACAAAGTCAAAGCGAAATGCCTTTTCAAAACATTTTGTCAAACACACGTAAAGCAATTTTAAAAAGTGATCTAAGAGCAACTAAGAGCCAGAATAAATCATGATGGAAAGGGTGCTAATACCTTCCCTTTTCATAACCATTCTCCCAACTTTAATCTAACGAAGGTCTTTTTCCTACTTTTACCTTCCTTAATTGGATAAAAATAAAAGTCGGTGGCGACTCTTGCTATCCGCACATTTGGATACAAAATCCTACAAAGTCGCTTCACCGTATTCCGTAATCAAGCGACTACTGGGAAGTCACCCAAAAGAGAGAATTGCCTTAAGGATTTCTAGATAACCTTTATTGCTTTCTGTTTGAATTGTATGCTTTATCTTTAAGGGTTGCTTGGGTATTATATTGTTGGGGGATCCTACACCCGGATCCGGTTTTTTAGGTAAGTGGCATTAGATCATCGCGACCGCTAGACGATAACTAAACGGCAACATGATGGCTACGCTAGTGACACTTTGTTGTCCCGATACTCTTCATTCCCAAGTTGAAGATAGTATTTGGCTTCGTGGTGTCATCAAGCGCTAACTAAACTTTTAGAACCTTAATTGACCCATCTTGGCCATTAGAAGGTGAGATCGGCTTTTGTGTAGACCGAGGTTGGTTGATACCGATGCTACGCTCATCGAGATTAGACTGGGACATTTTCGATCGACCACTTGGCCGTCAGATTGAAATAAGCGCCACGAAAGATCCGTGATGTGAGATTCCTAGAACCCTACTATTATAGGACGTGATGAACCAACTCAAACTTTTGGTGGGTAATCACCTATACCTCATGCAAGCCTTAAACCTAGGCTCATTGTGAATTGTTTGTGTGCTAAACATGACATCATGACATCATCCGCATTGCATATCATTTCTAACTATTTCAAGGACCTAGGATTTATCTTTGCTGCTTTTGTAGGAATTATGGCTTCTAGAAAGACTATCCGAATCAACTTTATGGGTATACCTTCTCACTCAAAGAATTGGTTTCAAATTCCCACCATGCTCGGCTCATCAAAAGACATGGTTATCTACTTGATTTGGTTATCTCCGTTTTGAAGAAGATATGATGCATGTCCTATTCCAGCTTCTTCGATTCGAAACACCATTGCTTTACATTTCCTGATTATCGCTTGGTTCCTACCTGGAAGAGTTCTCTAAGCTACTGGGATACCTATTCTTGATCAAATGCCATTCACCGGTTTAGAAAAGGTTCCTAAGTTCAAGACATTGCATCACCTTACATCTTAAGCGCCGATATTGAAGCCAATTGGGAAACTAGAGTGGAGTTAAGGGTTTACTTTCCAAGTTCTTAATCAAGAAAGCCCGAGAATTCCTCAAAGTTATGAGTTTCCATGCATTTGAGAACATTGTTGCCTTGCTAATTTATGGTTTGGTTCTATTTCCTAACTCGATCAATTCATAGATGTCAATGCCATCAAGTTGTTTCACCCGCAATCCAAAGGCCTACTTTACTGGAGACATCCTACATTCTTCCACACTGCTACTAAGCGACAAGGAACTCTCATGTGTTGTATACTTACTTTCAAGGTGGTTTATTTCGCACCTTCCTCCATCGCTTTTGAAGATCGAACAAAGGTTCGAGATGGTCTCAAAGATTGATGTCACTCTCTCATTCGATATCCGCTGGAATCTTTTCTCTCAAAAGGACTTCACATTCATCGAGGCCAGGAGAATTCCTAATGTACCACTACTTGGTATAAGGGAGGTATTACTTACAACCCTTCTCTAGCTCTTCGTCAGTTTGGTTTTGCTCAAGAGATGGTCCACATGATATGCTTCTCCAAGATGTTGTGTTCGACTACAATCACGATCTCCAATATCATTTAAGGTTTATACATGCTCGGGGCATGGTAAAGAAGACTCGATACCAAGACTTTGGGCACCCGAACTCCATTCCTTGGGAACCTTACCTCAAATGGGTGCAAGCTCGAGCTCAAAACCTCATGATGCCATTCACTGCTCTACCAAGAATTATGGAACCCTGCTATAGGTGACGACCTATGCCGCTCTCCATCCCGACATGCCCACCGATTTTGAAGACTGAAGAGATCCCGATTCACTTAAAGAAGAGAGGGATACCTTTGAAGCTCAATGCTATGCAAGCGAGAAGAAAGTTCTAGAGTTGACCAAGCTACTTCACGAGGAGCTTAAACATCAACGCTACATCGGCACCAAGAGGAAGCCCATGGGAGACTTAGAGCTTTAGGATGTTTATGTTTTCTTTATTGTTTGAACTATCTCTTGTACTTAAAAAGAAAAAGAATAATGAGAAGTACTAATAAATGTTCGTTCATTGCTTGTTTAACAAATTTAAATCTCTTAGGTCCTTGAAAACATTGCATTGCATTCGATAAACATCACATAGCATAGCATAACATTGCATCACAGTACATTGAGATTGGTTTTCTCATTTGCTCGCTATTTATTTTAGCGTAAATGGCTCTTGAACAGATCACAAAGATCTCCGTGCTCGTAATGCTCCAGCAGATGTTCACCAACTTGGTCCAAGGCCAAGAAGATCCAAGAAGCTCATCAACAAGAAGAAGAAGGTGGTTGGTCTCCTCAACATGGGTAGACGCTTCAAAGGAGGTCCTAAAGTGGTCACCAGATGAGCTCTCAAGGAAGTGTCCATACCGAGGGAGTACCAAGGGTGATGAAGGTGAGCATGGAGCCAAAGAAAGGAGGAGAGGATCATTCCGATTATGGCCGACTGAGGAAGATGACAAGTACAAGCAACTTGAAGATCGTCTAATGTCGTGGAAAACCCAAGATGTCCGGCCGAACTTTGATGATCCGAGTCTTGTTCCCGTGTTGTGATTCCTCCCAAATTCAAAGTTCCTACTTTTGCTAAGTATGATGGGATGTCTTGCCCTGTCGCATTTGAAGTCCTATGTCCAAGATCAACCCCCACACCGATGATGTAAAGTCAGGATGCACTATTTTCAAGAGAGTTTGTCCTAACCCGCTTGGAATGGTACTATCACTAGAGAATGACCGATCCGTACTTGGAGTGATTTCCGATGCTTTCATGCATAATATGAGTACAATGTCAATTGGCACCCACCGCATGCAACTACAAAGCATGTCTATGGGTCGTGAGGAGAAGTTCAAAGAGTATGCTCAAGTGGAGAGATCTAGCAGTGAGTTCAACCACCCTTGTCCAATAGGAGTTGGTTGATATGTTTATGGGAACACCGACAGCACGCTCTTCAATCATCCGATTGAAATTCTTCATCCTGATTCACCGAAATGATATTGACAAAGCGAGCGATGAAGTCGGTATCAAGAGTGGGAAGATCCATGTAGAGTCATCTTCAAATGTCGCAAGAGATCTTTGGTGCTAAGAAAGAAGCCAATGCCGTGTATGGTCGAAAAGCCGAGCCAAGACCGACCGTGCTCAACTGCGGGGGCGCTTGTAATCTCCAATCCTACGCAAGACAACCTCACGAGACAACGCAGAACCGTAACGCGCCACGAAGACAGCATTTAAGATCAACATGCCATTGTCGCAAGCCTTGCAACACATGTTGAAAGCAGAGCGACACTTGAGGATCCTCCTCGAATGTCAACACTTCCTCTTCAAGTACAATCCTAATGCTAAGTGTGCCTACCATTCCAATAGCCTGTGCACACATCGACAATTGTTGGGCTCTAAAGAACAAGATTCGTGATATGATCAAGCTAAGCAGATTGAGTTTGACCCTCCCGTGGAAACTCCGAATGTGATCAACGCGCCATGCCTAACCATGACAAGAGTTCCAATGTTGGGACGATACTTATGTTTTCAACATAGATGACTTGACCATTCCTCCGATGACTAAGAAGAATTTGTTGCAAGCGTGTCAATCCAGATGCCCGAGAATTGTCGTTGGTGCCACCGCACCGATGGTTGTGCTTGGTTGAGAAGACGGTTCAAAGGCATGATGGATAACCGTGAGATACTATTTCGAAACCACCGTGTAAGCCGTGAAGAAATGTCTAAGTTGAAGATTGACAATGCGAGCTAAACTGTACCATCTGTGGGACACCTTGGGGCAGCCAAGTGGAAAATATGATTACATGGTGAAGTACACCGATAGCTACAAGATTCCTATTGAAGATGTTAAAGCGATCGGATGGGGTGACGATTTCCTTAAGACTATGCCGATGTTAACACGATAAGGATTTCCTCTCCTGATCCCGTGCCTAGAATGGCACCTCTCATTATCACTTCTCCAAGACCGCCCATATTCCTCCGACAAAGCTATCCCTTGGAATTATGGAGTCGATGTTTACTATCATGGGCCAAGCAAGACCCTCCGACCATTGAAGATCTTACCATTGGAGCTCCTATTCCCGACATTGACAACATCACCGATCCAAGAAGGTGACCGTAACCGAAGGGTATTCTCTCCAGATTTCTCCTCCAAAGACACCGCGACTCCAAATGCATTCCAACTACTCAATCAATATCCCGCCTAGAGGAAAGAACCAAAGGACTCATCCCGCCAACCGTAGTACCAAAGGAAGTTATCAAGACACCTCCAAACAAGAAATGGAGGAAATTCAAGATCATCAAGAAGAGTGATTACAATGTTGTGGAACAATGGGACAGTCCAAAATCTCCATGCTTGCTCTCGCTTCTTGTGCTCCGAGGCTCATGCTAATGCCTTAGTGAAGTTTCAAGAATGCTCATGTGCCGCAAGACACTACCACCGATCGCTTGAAGTTTGTATTGCTAGCGGCCGCCAACAACGGCCTAGGCTTCTCGATGTCGATTTGACTCACGAAAGAAACATAACAAAGCCTTGTACATCTCTCTGAATGCAAGGGTACTACCCTATCTCATGTTTTGCTGACACCGTTCTCGCTCGAATACCTTATCAAGACCGCTTGATCGGCTTGATGTCGAAGGGTTGGTTCGAGACCCAAAGGACATTATCGTGAGGGCTTTTGATGGTTCTAAGCGAACAAGATTGGAGAGCTCATCCTGTTAAAGTCGGTTCCCTGCACTTTTGACTCTACTTTTGTCATGGACATCCGTCCATTTTATTCTTGCTTACTTGGACGCCCTTGATACACGGGCAAGCGTTACTCTACCTTACATCGAAACCGAAATACCCGTGAAAGGGAAGGTTGTTACAGATGTGGTGAAGAAGAGTATATGGTCACCATCTCCATCATTCCGCTTATCTCGAGATGGAGGGTGAATTCTTCGAGACTCCTCGCTGCTTTTGAAACAATATCCGTAGTCATGCCTGCCTTACCCATCGAGGTTCGATACCCTCAACCGTAGTCCTCCAGAGGCGAGTTGCGAAGACGATTGGGTCCGCACTCGGCTTGACCGCATTAATTTGATTGATGAGAAACGACCGCATCCATCCGCCATGGATGATTTATCGTAAACAAATGATCGAGCATTTAACAAGAAGGTCAAGCACCGAGTCTACCAAGTCGGTGATCTAGTAGTCAAGCGCATCATTCTTCCACAAGGTGATCCTGGGCAAGTGGACTCCCACCCATGAGGGACCATTTGTAGTCAAACAAGATTTTCCGCGGAGCTATGATACTTAGCACCATGGACGGTGAAGACTTCCCACACCCCGTGAACGCGACATAGTCAAAAATACTACGATAAAGAGACCCGCTAGGTCGATTTAACCTAGGCAAAAATAAGGAGATCCCGGCGAACCAAAAGGTTCGGGCAAAATTAAGGATATATGCAAAAGATGTACACCCGCAAGTCGAAAACCGAAAAGGCGGTTTGGGCAAAAAGGGTATCCCAGATCAAAACCCGAAGGGCGGTCTAGGCAAAAGTTAGGATTTAAGCGCATTTACTATGTCTCTTCCAGATCATCTGCTTCTGACTACTATCAAGATTCAAGGTTCAAATGGCAAGATCGCCTATTCACTTTCTCACGATGCAAGGAGATGAGATAGTTGAAATATAGGAGTACTAGCATAGTTGGAACTTAACGAGATTGTTTCCGATAGCTTTTACCTTCTTGTGTACAAACCACTTGGCCATACGCCACCTTTCAAATAAACGCAAAATTCTTTCTCTTTACAATTTCCATTGTTTGTCGCTTGCAATAAGTCCAACGCTTGCTTTGAATAACTATACGCATTTGACAATAAGAATCTAATCACAAACATACGAAAAGTGAACATTCAAAAGTACTTACTATGTGTTCCGTGAATTGGGATGACGATTTAAAGTCAACAAATAGTTCCCCACGAGCATAAAGGTGTCACTCACAACACACCTTCCCCAACGGAGTATATGTTAATCCACAAGCAAAGTGATTCCACTCAACCGAGCAACGTTACATCGCCTCCAAGCAAGAACACTTCATCCCTCAATGATATTTTCAATCCTCCCCTTCTCCCAAAGAATGTATCCGACCCAAGACTTGGTCGATAGTGCATCGAGGAAGCATACACCCTTTATTCCCCACCAGAGATTACAACGGACTCTGACTCTTCTAGCCCGGCCTCTCAAAGAACCATCAAATGCTCTTCCGAGATCTACACTGTAATCCCCAGTAGAGCGCCTAAATTTCCTCAGCAGGATCTACATACAAGGTCCCCAACGGATCGCCTCCCAGATTCTCCTCAGCAGGGTCTATGAGATCTCCGACAACGAGCCTCTCAATCTCTACCTTCCTCGACAACGTCTAGGCCCAAGACTTGGTCAGATAGTGCATCGGAGGAATCCAGGATATCTTTCTTCTCTTCCAAAAGCGGGGTTCTCACCTACTCAGCTCCCCAAGCAGGAGCCAGAAATCTTCAAACAGAACATCTGCACCTTCTTCAAGATGGATATGTTTTGAAATACCACAACATCTATCATTCATACATTTCTCATAAAGTCATAATTCATGCATATGTCATTCATATACACTGTCATGCATCATACTTTGCATAAAACTAACCAATATTCTATCAAAGACTTTCTTGTTTTCTCCAAAACAGTAATACACCGACGCAAACAGTCCAGATTAAGCCCCGAGCCGACGGAAAACTATCCGAAAGACCGCCGCAAACAGTCCGTGATTAAGCCCCGAGCCGACGGAAAACTATCTCGAAAGACCACCTCCGACAGTCCGTGATTAAGCCCGAACCGACGGAAAACTATCCGAAGACCACCGTTATCCTCCGATAATGTGCAATGGATCAACACCGACGCACAACAGGGAAGCTATCCACATTTTTGCCAACTACAATCTCTCCCAGAGTAATCAGCGCAAAGATTTATTCTGATTATCAACAGCCACTACAGAGTCTAGCGTACGACTCAATTACCTTGGATGGCATCTTAAGCCCATCTCCGACTATTTGTCAACATCTCTTCACTCGTAATGTCGCATATATGGTTAAAAATCAATACAAACCAATAACCTCATTCAAAGTGAACACGAAGTCTAACGTACGACTCCCTTCGGATGGCATCTTAAGCCCATCTCCTCTCCATTCCAGGAACATCTACAGAGTCTAACGACGCTCGCTCCCCAAAGATCGACCTTTCCGATGGCATCTTAAGCCCATCTCCGCCGCCTCTCCTATTTAACGACCTCGAGTCTAGCGACGACTCGCTCCCCAAATAAGTCTCCAACTTCTCCAAATGGCATCTCAGAAGCCCATTCCCGCATCATCCACCAAATGAGTGCAAATTTTGTATTGAGTGTTCAATCATCTTCTACCTGTGTCACGAAGACAAGCGTGTCAATCTAACCCTCCAAGACAAGAAGATTGAACAGGCAGCTGTCATACCCCAAAAATTTTCCCTCCATCTTCTCAAAAGATTTCATGCATCTATACTCAAGGATTCCTCAAGAGTTGATCAGACAAACTCTCTCCTAGACAATCAACCCAAACTAGGGTTTGGTATCTCTCAAGTCAAGATGGATCTCCAACATCTCCAATGGCCTTCATACCTCCTCATATGCTTCAAAGATTCTCCATGTCAAGTTTCAAGCCTCACAAGTCAAGTTTCCTCGCACAATTGTTCGATGGTTGAAAATCGTGTATTGGACAAAAGTCAATGTGGTCAACATACAAAAAACTTCTGATTTTTGGTCAACATCTTCATTTTGAAGTAACATTCATCATTTGATCAAGGGTTGATCATGATTCATCAAGAAAACTCAAGATTTGCCCAAAAGTCAAACTTTCTAAATTAGGGTTTCTAGATGAAAAGTCAATCAACTTTCGATTTTCAAAGACCACCTCTTGTTTTGAAGAATTTTGAGAATGTAACTCAATTGAGATAGAGACCAACAACATTGGTTAGAGAACCTTAGAGCTTTCCAAAAGTCCAAGAACACTCAAAAATATGGAAAATTGAGCAAGATACACTATTCGTAAGTTGGGCAATTTTGGACAATTGCACAAAAGGACATTTTGGTCAAAATGCAAAATTTTCCAAATGGGCCTATAATCTTTTGATCCAAACTTGTTCATGACAATATTTTTGACCTATAAATGCTTGGCCATGGCAATTTTCTATTTTATTGATTTTATTTTGAATTTTAGAACATTTAATTCAAAATTAAATTATATAAAATATGAAAATCATATTTTTTTCCAAAAGGGCTGATTTTATATGTTCCTTGAAGTCTAAGATAGCCCAATATACTTGCCAAATTCGTGCTTGATCTTGCATTGAAGAAGAAATCAAATTTTTTCAAGAAAATTGATTTTATTTGAAAAATATTGAATGCTCCAAATCAAATCTTTTCCATTCCTTTTTTCCTCTCCAATCCTCTCTATAAATGCTCAGCATTGTGTACAAGCAAGGACACGAAACCCTAGCTCAAGCATAACCCTTACTCTTGCAAATTTTTTCAAGAATTCTTGAAAATTCGAATTTCAAATTGCAGCCATTCTCAGCCACTTCCAGCCATCCAAACGTGCTCAGAGGGTAAGTATGAGTAAGACTACATCATTGGTATTGATTAAAACAAGCTAAATCGTGCCATACACATTCATACATATTTGAATTTTTCTTGAAATTGCATTTTGTTATTCTGCGTGCTTTAATCGTTTCTAATGGTTTGAATGTGTTCATGAGGTTATACTTGACTAATCTGGGCCATCGTTTGAGAGGTTGAACGTGAGAATCGCGTTTTGCCATTATTAGGGTTTCTGGAACTGTTTCGTTCGAACCGGCCTGTACAGGTCGATTCAGTCAAAAATAACACCACCAATGGATTCAGGAGGTCCGATTTAGGTGGACAAGGTCTCTCTTTTCTGTTTATTTCGCGTGTTTTGCAGGATCTAAGAACCTCCTTGCCGGAGAAGACGACCGGAGCTAGGGCTCCGGCGTCGTGGACTTTCTTTGACCGGCGTGTGCATGCGTGGCGAAAACAAGCAATCTGATTCGTCCATCCAGTCAACCGGGGTCCACGCACGCTGATTGTGTTTTCAAATATACCCAGGACGTGTCAACGTTTTTATTCAAATGTTTCCAGCTTTTCCAACACAAAGAGCACGCTGGCCCAGTGGTTAAGACTTGTGTTTTGAGGAGATTCTCCAGGAGGTCATGAGTTCGATCCTTCCCAGCGCCGGTTTTACCTTTTCTTTTCACAAACTCAAACTTTTCACTATTTTTCATATTTTCTTTTATTTAATATTTTCCATTTATTTTAATTTCTTTACACATTTTATTTCTGCATTAAAAAACTACCAAAAACATTTTTTCTTTTTACATTATTTTCATAAAAATGTTTATTTAATTTAATAAATTTAAAAATATAATTTTTGCATGCATATTTATTTTATTTTTAATTTTGCATTTAATTCACTTTTAATTGCATTTTAATTATTAAATCTTTTCCAAAAAATTATTTTAACTTATTTATCTTATTTCCAGCATATAATAATTTTCTCATATTAAAATTTGCATTTTTCTAACATTTTTTCTCTTGTTCGATTCATATTGTATTTTCCGATTTTCTTATTCTTTCACAGTTGTCTCGATTCGACATTTTCTTTTATCATTCTATTTTTTTTCAATAATGTAACTGTTTATGGGTTGTAATAGTTTAATCTAGGGTTTTATTTTCCGCATTTTAAATTATGTATCTGCCCCAAAGCCATGTAATAGCGTAGGATTTACCTTTCCGCACTTTACATTCCGCATTTTACTTTCCGCACCCTTACCAATTGCTAGTAATTAGGCGTGTATGGCAAGATAATAATTGGACATAGCTCACACTAATTTCAAGATAATATATTCTGAAATCAACACACTTCTTTCACACACGAATTCTCTCTCTCTTTCGAATTCAAATGGTCATGTCCTCGAACGAGGTATTCTAGCACCGCTGCTTCCAAACAAATCATCATAGTCCCTTCGATACAAAGATCATAAGACCCACAATGTCGCCTCCGAATACATGATCTTGACCTCGATTGTCGCCACGAAAATGATGATAGTCCTTCGAATGTGCTAGGATACTTCCTACAAGTTGCCTTCTATGACCATCCGATGTCCCTTCGAATGTCCCGCTTACATCCAACGAATGGAGCTACCTACTAACTAATGGTATGGCTACGCTATTCTAAAGGAATGTAAAAGCACAAAACCACCAATTCGAGTGGGTAAATAAGTCTCTTTAGTTGCTTGCTCTATCAAATGCTTTTCACACCTCACACACTTTTTCAAAGTTCAAACTTTCTTTTCAAAACGAAACATTTCCGAACACTTTGTATACACTCCTACATGAGTCATTACAAAGTCAAAGCGAAATGCCTTTTTCAAAACATTTTGTCAAACACACGTAAAGCAATTTTAAAAGTTATCTAAGAGCAACTAAGAGCCCGAGAATAAATCATGGATGGAAAGGGTGCTAATACCTTCCCTTTTCATAACCATTCTCCCGAACTCGTAATCTAACGAAGGTCTTTTTCTCATACTTTTACCTTCCCTTAATTGGATAAAAATAAAAGTCGGTGGCGACTCTTGCTATCCGCACATTTGGATACAAAAATCCTACAAAGTCAGTTCACCGTATCACAGCCCGACTCAGTTTACCTTATTGATTAATGGTCAAGTTATGCAGCTGTTTACCTTGCCTAATCCTGCTACGAGTGTGCATAATAAAGCCAATTGGCTTTTTGGTCTTGATCAGTAACCTTCTCCGCCCAGCACTCCTGAGACTCCCCAAGACTATGAGGTTTTAGAGGATTCTGAGGAAGATCCCACTGCTCCTCCAGGTTATTATGATATGGGCCCTCCTCAGCACGCTTCCACCGCTCACTTTGTTGCTCCTGACACCGTTATGTATGAGGTTCCTCCCATTGATTATGCGACTGCCATCCACGCCTCCTGTGGAACATCGTGCTTGAGGACGATTTGACTAGTTCATGAGCCGATTTCTTTGGTTTTATGGATACTGCTTTCAAGCAATTTCAAGAAGTCTTCGCCACTTTCATTCTTCCTCTGCTCCTAAGGTAGGACCATCTAGTGGCTAGAGCTTTTAAGTAGTTTAATTTATTTTAGTTTAGTTTGATTTCATTAGGATTTGCAATGTTTTCGTTATGTTCTTCTTATTATGTTCTACTTTCCAAATACTTGATTCTTAAATTGTAAGCAACTTTGATCTCCATTCTAATGCAATTCATGTTATCTTTTATTATTATAATGTTGCAAGATAATATATTATATCATATCGTAATATTATATTATCTTATATCGAATATTATTACTATTGCACCTTTCTTTAATTGCATTCTATTTGTTGCTACAAATGTTAATTTTGCTCCCTGCTATATGTGATATGCCATTATATCTGCATGTGAGATTCTTTTATTCCTTGCGGTCGTCACTAGTTATTCCCCACGGCCTTTTCCCAATATTTGAGACGCACTCTTCTCAACACACGTGATCGAGACGCACGCCCACCGTCCCTCACCATGCAACCTCGAGACGCCCGCCTCCCTTTTCCTAGTGCCTTTAAGACGGTCGCCTCAGTGGTCAACATATTCGCTTTTTGAGACGCACGCCTCACGCGTGGTCTCCAGTGTCAGACGGTCGCCTCAGCATGCTTTTTCATGCAGAGTAAAAGCTGGTCTTCTCTTGCATTAACTTGTCTTGTCCGTTTCGTTTTCCCATTCAGCCCTATTTAATTCAAATTCAACACTCATTATTTTTCATTCAAACTATATTCTTCCCACTTCCCACCATTAATCCCCATTCAAACTTTCCCTCTCATTTTCCAACATCCACTTATTATAATTTATCACTCTTAACTCTCACTCCACTATAAATATCCTTCATCCTTCTTTCTCATTTCACAAACCCGTCGTATTCTTGCTCACTAATACCGGTTTACTCGGTCTGTGCACAAACCCGTATCCTACCTTAGAACCCCTCATGCTTGAGTTTCTTAGCTCCTTCTCTTACTCAACACCTGTTGACAACCCCTACACAACCGGAACCGCCAACTTCTGCATGTTCAACCAAGAGTACTCTCTTGATCAAGAAAGAGTCGCCGAACTCTTATCTTTCACTCGCGGCGAGCATGTTCATTACAAGCCTTTCGACGATGACAACGATCTTTCTTGGGATCAAGTCGGCTTCTCCTTATGGAATGATCTAACCGGTCAAACCACGGAAAGCTGGCGCGATCTCTATGCTTCTCAAATACATAACCCTGCATTAAGGTACTTTCACCGCGTTCTTGCTAACACCATCTTTGGTCGGACCAATAATCACAAGGTCAACCAAAATGAGCTGTTCATCATTTTCTGTGCCCTTAATGGTCAGGCTGTCAATGTCGCACCTTTCATGCTTAGTCACATCCACTCATGCGTGAACGCCGCAGGTACTAATCCTTTTGTCTTTGGTGGCATCATCACTTCTCTCTCTTATGCTTTAGGCCTTTTCGACGAGTTGTTATCTTTATCACCATTTATGATGTCGGATACTTTACTTGATATAATTTATTGCCGGGATTCCCACATAATCTCTCCAAGACAAGATGGCCGGTTTACATTAGTGATAAATTGTCGTCAAATTCCTGATTTTGTGTTACCTTGTCCGAATCGTATCAACGTTCGAGTCCGCGCCAATTGGCGTTATGCTCTTGATGCACCTGCCGCCCAGCAACCAGATAATCCCGCTGCAAATTTCGCAGCTATGCAGGCTCATATGCTTCGTCAAGATCAGTTATTCCACGCCATGCAACAAAACCAAGCTGAGACTTTACGTCTCGTACAAGAGTTGCAGCGCAACCAACTAGCACTCCAACGCAACCAACAAGAAATGCGACGCGAACACCAAGAATATGCTTTTCGCCATGATCGAAACCTCGAATCATTGCAAGCTCGCTTAGCAGATGCACTTCATCTTAATGAGTCTGATTCTGATGAACGATGAAGACCTCGTACTAGAGGACGAAGAACAAGAGGTCAAGATTCTCAAAGCAACGAGTGATCCCCATCTTTTCGTCTGATTCTCCTGTGTTTTTATCGCATTGAGGACATTGCTCCTTTTAAGTATAGGGGAGTCAGATCATTTCCTTGTTCATTTCTATTTCCTTTGCTCTGTTTGTAGTATTTTTCCTTTTATTTCTTTTCTTGTAATGCAAATTTCAATTCAATAAAATACATATTTATGCAAATTTTAATCTTTTATGCAAAAAAAATTTTTTTTGCTTACTCGAATTCCTCCTACTTCTTGAGCCATAACGAATAAAATAAAACAATTTTAAAACGCATTTATAAACATTATTCAACTAGTATTAAGGTTGCTTATCATAAATAAGAATTCGAGCAACTTAGCAAAATTGCTATCGTCCTAACACTTTAAACCCCCCGATATGTTAGATCGATTTAAGTACTCATTATACCAAAACCTTTAAAACTCAGTTTTAGAATAGCCCTGAGTAGTTTATTAAGCAGTCGGCACCGCCATAAACACAAACTACGTGGAGAACCGATGAATATAAGTGATTGATCAAATATTTTTAAGAAATTGCTTTTATCTAAGATGCACTTACTAAGTTAGATGATCCTTACCAGATCATTTAAGCCAACAGTTGCGGAAACTATAAATTTAATGCAAAATAATCCATTATGAATTGGTTCTGGTCCCCGGTGTCTTATAGGCTAATTACGGTTCGATCCCGCAATTTTAATTGGAAAAGGAGTACCAAATGTTTAATTACCGTAACTCCTAGTGTCGATAAAGATCAAATTCACTAACCTACTCCACTATGTGCGTAAGGTAAAGGGCTTAATGTGATTGCACTAGAATGAAAACGGGTGAAATAAAACGTAGTATCAGGTTGAGCTATAATGACATGACTTAAATTGGTCTGCTTAAATGGGGTTGTCTAGTGTTTCCACGGTAACTTTGGTGCTTAAGTTCGACTTTAATTCTCCGACGAAAAATCAATTTGCAACCCGTACAAAGTGAGATATGTTGTTATATTTATGCTTAAACTGGTTTCGTAGATTATTTTACTTTTGCTTGAGGACAAGCAATGGTTCAAGTATAGGGGAGTTTGATAACGCATTTTTATATAGTATATTTGATTTAATTTACATAAATAATGTTAGTATTTTTATTTAATTATTTCATTTTATTTCCATATTACGCTAGTATTTTTATTGTTTCAGGTATTTTATTTTAATTAGACAAATTGAGCAAAGTGAAGAAATTAAGAGAATTATTGGATTAAATATGCAAGAAATGAAAAAAAGGGGTGTGCAAAGCAAAGTGATGGATCAAAGGTTTATTATCTTCAAACTAGGCCCAAACGAAATCAGGCCCATGCAAGCAAGCAAACCCTAAAGCACGTACAAGAGTGAGACGCACGTCTCAACCTCTCTCCTACAAATGAGGCACCCGCCTCGGACCCTTCCCTTAGTGGGAGGCGTCCGTCTCCACTTCCACGGGCCCTAGGAGGATACGTGAGACGCCTGCCTCAATGTGGTCAAATGGATGAGTAATTCCTGACGACCGCCCACTTATAGCGCTTAGAACGAGATATTTTGGGAGAAAGTGGTACTAAAATATCCGAAAAGTGGTTATATCCTACCACTATAAAAGGACACCTGGGGATCATAATTCGGGTCCTCCGTTTTCCAGCATTATTTTTTCCAGTTTTAGAATTTACCTTCCTGCAATATTTTTTCCATTGTAATTCGAATTCAAGCAGTTATTTTCCCGCATTGTTCTTAGAATTTCTAGCTATTTTCCATTCAAGTACTTTGGCTTAAATTCCTGTTGAAGAACCGAGACATTGTACGAGTTATTTAAAGCTTCAAGAATTAATTCCAGCATTTATTTAATTCAGGTTTCTTATTTACATTGCTTTTATTTATTTAATTAATTGTTTGCATGAGATATATTTATTTTGCCATGAATTTATTTATGATTGTTAAATCCTTTAATTTATTCATGTCTGTTTTTATGAATATGTCTGGCTAAATTATTTAAATATCGGTATGTAACGAGTTAGTCTGAAGGGGTCCGAAACAAACAGGCTTGATCATGTTTTATAAAATAAACTCTTTTCCTAATTTAGTTATCTAATTTATTTTTGTAAAAAATAAAAGGCTTAGAAACCAACAGAGCGAAAGTTTGAGGTTAATAAACTGGACTAAGATTAGAAACCAATAGAGCGACAGTTTGAGGTTTAAAATCAGATAGTAGATACTAGGTATTGTTTTTAAAGATCATGATTGCTTTTAAAACTAATTAAACTTTATTTATTTTCAAAAAGTAATTTTAAAATCAATGGGATAGCGAAAGCATACATCAGAGTTTAAAATTATAATCTATTTCTATAGAGCGAAAGTTTGAGAATAGGTTTTTGAATAAATACTTTTTGCTGAAAAAGAGATTATTATCATTTTTAAGAAAATAAGCCAGTGGAAAGCCGGATTCTTTAGGATTAACGAAGTACATACCGATATTCGCATTATTATTATTTCAATTAGAATTAAGTTTTATTACCCCAAAAAATTCCCCAATTTATTTATTCGATAGCTATAGCTTTACACAGTAGTTTAGGTTACGTTAGTTCAATTTATAGTCCCTTTGGTTCGATATCTTTAAAACTACGCGATAGGGTCAGATACTTGCGCCTCCGATTAATTTAGAAGATAAAGTCGCAATCAGCATGTTCTGAGTTTGATCCCCTACTCCGAAGAGATCACTTTCAATCACATTCCACGAGAAGAGAATCACTTGGCAGATGCATTAGCTACTATGTCATCTATGTTCGAGGTCGATGGGACAACGAGGCTCCCTGCATCGTCATTGAGAAGTTTGATTTAACCAAAGATATTGTTATGAGCTTGATACGTAAGAGAAACCTTGGTACTACGACGTGAAGAGGTATCTTGAGACTGTGAATACCGCAGGGCATCTCTCAATGATAAGAAGTTTATGAGAAGATTTTCATCCAAATTCTTCCTCAAAGAACGGATCTTATACATGCGCAACCACGACTTGTGCTCTACCCGTAAAACAAAAATACGATCATGGAAGAATTACATGATTTGGTACCCACTCCAAAGGGACACACGATGGCTAAGAAGATTTTAAGAACAGTTACTATTGGTCCACCATGGAAGCCGATTGTCATCGTTACGCCGATCTTGTCATAAATGCCGATTTATGCCGACAAAGTGCACGCACTCCAAAGACCGAATGTTCTAACAGCCTGGCCTTTGCAATGTGGGGCATTGACATGATTGGGGAAATCAAGCCCACATCTTCCAACGGACATCGCTTCATCCTTGTGGCAATCGACTATTTCACCAAGTGGGTAGAAGCCTCAGATCTCTACCAAGAATGTGTGGCTCGATTCATCAAACATAATCTCATCTGGCGGTATGGCACTCCCGAAAGGATTATCACAGATAACGGTTACAATCTCACCAACAAAATGATCACCGAACTCTGCACGCAGTTCAAGATCAAGCATCACAACTCTTCTCCGTATCGGCCTAAGATGAATGGCGCCGTGGAAGCCGCCAACAAGAACATTAAGAAGATTATACAGAAGATGACAGTGACTTACAAAGATTGGCATGAGATGTTACCATTCGCTCTTCATGGTTATCGCACTACAGTACGGACATCAACAGGGGCAACCCCCTTCTCTCTTGTGTGCGGTATGGAAGCCGTTCTACCCATCGAGGTTCAGATACCCTCAACCAGAGTCCTCCAAGACGCAGAGCTAAGCGAAGACGATTGGGTCCAGAATCGCCTTGACCAGATTAATTTGATTGATGAAAAATGACTCGCGTCCATCTGCCATGGACAGATCTATCAGAGGCGAATGATCAGAGCATTTAACAAGAAAGTCAAGCACCGAGTCTACCATGTCGGTGATCTGTAGTCAAGCGATCATTCTTCCACAAGGTGATCCTGGGCAAATGGACTCCCACCCATGAGGGACCGCTTGTAGTCAAGACAAGTTTTCCGGAGGAGCTATGATACTTAGCACCATGGATGGCGAAGACTTCCCACACCCTGTGAACGCAGACATAGTCAAAAAATACTACGCATAAAGAGACCCGCTAGGTCGACTGCCTAGGCAAAAATAAGGGCATCCCGCGAACCAAAAGGGTTCGGGTAAAAGTTAAGGATATATACAAAACATGTACACCGCAAGTCGAAAACCCAAAAGGCGGCTTGGGCAAAAAGGGTATCCCTAGAGATCGAAAACCGAAAGGGCGGTCTAGGCAAAAGTTAGATTCAAGCGCACGACTATGTCTCTTCCAAATCACCTACTTCCACTACTATCGCTCAAGATTCAAATGGCGAAAATCGCTTACTCACTTTCTCGACGAAGGAGATGAGATAGTTGAAATATATGAGTACTAGCATAGTTGGGACTTAACGAGATTGTTTCCGCATAGCTTTTTACTTTTCCTGTGTACAAACTACTTGGCCATACGCCGCATGTCGAATAAATGCGAGTTTTTTTCTCTTTACAATTTTCACTGTTGTTGTTTGCATAAAGTCCCAACGTTTGCTTTGAATGATTATATGCATTTGACAATAAGAATCTGCTCACAAACATGCGAAAAGTAAACATACAAAGGTAATTACCGCAGGCTCCAGGAATTGAGATGACGGCGAAAGTCACCAATACAGTTCCCCACAGAGCATGATCCCCGTAAAGGCGTCGCTCACTACAAAACCTCCCCCAGCGGAGTACCTGTTAATCCACGAGCAGTAATTCCACTCAGCTGAGCAAAGTTACATCAGTCTCCGAGCAGTAACACTTCATCCCCAACCGAGGTATTTGTCATCAGCAGATATCTCTCGACAATTCTCCTTTTCCCCAGCAGTAGTATCTAGACTTGGAACTTGGTCAGATAGTGCATCGGAGTAAACCTACATTCCCCAGCCAGAGATTTCAACGGGCTCCAATCGGTCTCCCAGCAACCATCAAACGCTCTCCAGCGAGATCTACACTCAAAGTCCCCAGTAGAGCGTCTCCTAATTTTCCCCGCAGATCCGTGATACAAGATCCCCAATGACTACCTCCCGCACTCTCCCCACAGGTCTATGTGAGATCTTCAACAACGATTTCGATCTCTACCATTTCAACAATATCAAGGCCCAAGACTTGGTCGATAGTGCATCGGAGGAATCAAAGTTCCTTTCTTCTCGTGATCTCCGTCCCCAAATGTAGGCGTAAATCCTCAAGGTAACATCCGCATCTTCTTCAAGATGGATATGTTTTGAAATACTACAACCTCTAGCATTCATACATTTCTCATAATATATGCATGCATCATTCATATACATTGTCATGCATCATACTTTGCATAAAACTAACAATATTCTATCAAAATTTCTCTTGTTTTCTCCAAAACAGGTGAAAGTCACTTCTGACGCAAACAGGTCCAGGATTAAGACCCGAATCCAGACGGGAAAACTATCCAACCACCACCCGCGCTGTTCTCCAACAGTGGATCCAGGATTAATACCCGAAACTAGACGGGAAACCCTATCCAAACGATCACAAGTTATCCTCCGATAACGAGCAGTGGAACAATACCCGATGCACAACAGGGAAAATATCCACGCTTTGCCAACTACTATCCCCTTAGAATGGTCGACACGAAGATCTATTCTGACCCTCTCTTATTATCAACAGCAACTACAGAGTCTGGCGTACGACTCAGTTGCCTTAGATGGCATCTTAAGCCCATCTCCGACTACTTGTCAATATTTCTCCACTTTTAGAATGCTGCATATATGGTTAAAAATCAATACAAACCCATAACTTCATTCAAAGGTGGGCACGAAATCTAACGTACGATTTCCTCCGGATGGCATCTTAAGCCCATCTCCATGCTCCTTCCATTTCCAGAACGCCTACAGAGCCTAGCGTACGGCTCACTCCCAGCATCATTCTTTCCAGATGGAATCTTAAGCCCATCCCCAGCAGTTCTCCTATCAACGATCTCGAGTCTAGCGTATGACTCATTCCCCAGCGAAATCTCTAGCTTCTCCAAATGACATCTACAAGCCCATTCCCGCATCATCAACCAACAACGAGTGCAAATTTTCAGGTGTACTCGAGTGTTCAATCATCTTCTACCTTCAGGTCACGAAAGACAAGTATGTCAATCTAACCTTCCAGTACAAGAAGATTGAACAGGGCCAACTGTCATACCCCAAAATTTGCCCTCCATCTTCTCAAGATATTTCATACATCCATACTCAAGGATTCCTCAAGAGTTGATCAGACAAATTCTCTCCTAGACAATCAACCCAAACTAGGGTTTGGTATCTCTCAGATCAAGATGGACTTCTAACATCTCCAATGGTCATCATGCTTCCTCATATGCTTCAGAGATTCCCCATGTCCAGTTTCAAGCCTCACAAGTCAAAATTCCTCAGACAATTGCTCAGATGGTTGAAAATCAGTTGTATTGGGCAAAAAGTCAACTGTGGTCAACATACAGTCAAACTTCATAATTTTTGGTCAACATCCTCATTTTAAATTTACATTCATCATTTGATCAAGGGTTGATCATGATTCATCAAGAAAACTCAAGATTTGCTCAAAAGTCAAACTTTCTAAATTAGGGTTTCTAGGTGAAAAGTCAACTGAACTTTGACTGATCATAACTTTCTCATACTTTCTCAGAATTTTTTCCACCACCTCTTGTTTTGAAGGAAATTCAATTCTCTACAACTTCATGTCTCACAAGAATGTTCAAAAAATGCTTCATTTGAGAGGTATGGCGCAAAACATTACAGGTCATTTTCAAAGTCAACAAAAAGTCAACATTTTGTTTTGAATATATATTGAGCATGGAAACTCCAATTGAGATGAGACAAAACATGTTGGTTAGAGGACTCTTAGAGCTTTCCAAAAAGTCCAAGAACACTCAAAAATGTGGAAAATTGAGCAAGATACACTATTCAGAAGTTGGGCAATTTTGGACAATTGCACAAAAGGACATTTTGGTCAAAATGCAAAATTTTCCAAATGGGCCTATAACCTTTTGATCCAAACTTGTTCATGACATTATTTTTGACCCATAAATGCTTGGCCATGGTAATTTTCTATTTTTATGATTTATCTTTGAATTTTAAAACATTTAATTCAAAATTAAATCATATAAAATATGAAAGTAAGATATTTTTTCAAATGGATTGATAAAAGAAGCCCATAAAACTTGCCAATTTCGTGCTAGCCTTCACATTGATGAGAAAATCAAGTTTTTTCCAAAATTTGATTTGTTTTAAAGAGAAAATATTGCACATTCAATAACCAATCTTTTTTCACTCTTTTTCCTCTCTCAAATCCCTCTATAAATACTCAGCCTATTGCCAAGCACAAAGGACGAAACCCTAGCCCCATACATAACCCTTATTTTGCCAAATTTTTCAAAGAATTGTCAAAAATCGTGTTTCAAAATCCAGCCACTTTCAGCCATCCAAAACCATCCCATTGTCTTCAGGAGGTAAGTTTGAGTAAGTACACATCATTATCATTGATCAAAGCAAGCTAAATCGATGCATATACATACATACATATTCAAAACTTTTTGATTTTTGCATTTTGCTATTCTGCTCGTTTCAATTGATTCTAATGCCTTTTTTGTGTTCATGAGACTCCATATACACGATCTGGGCAATCGCTAGCAAGGTTGCACGTCCAAATTCCACGATGCCATGATTAGGGTTTTGGAACTGTTGAGTTTCGAACTGGTATTTACAGACACTTTCAGGGCAAACCACCAGCACCATTGGATTCGCAGACCCCGATTTAGGGGGGGTAGCCTTAATCCTAGTCCTCGAATCCATGTATTTTGCAGGTTTGCAGATCGGGCTTCCCAGAGAAGATGACCGGAGCCCTAGCTCCGGCGCTGACTCAGGCGAGGACCGGCGAGGAGACTGCGTGGCACAATGACGCGTTTTAATTCATCCATTCAAAAACAACTGGGGCCCGCGCGCTGACTCAGTTTGAATTCAAATATCCAGGACGTGTCATCGTTCATATTCGTTTGTTTTTAGCTTTTCCAACACCAAATGACAGATGGCGCAGTGGTTAAGGCGTTGTCTGTTCCAAGATACTCTCAAGGGTCCCCTGTTCGAACCATGCCAGGACCAGATTTGTTTTTCCTTTTTACAAACTCAACTATTTTAACTATTTTTTCTATTTTCATATTTTTCAATATTTTGCATTCATTTTAATTCTTTTCATATTTTTATTTCATGCATTAAAAATCATCAAAATATTTTTTCCTTTTGCATTTATTTTCAGAAAATACTTATTTAATTTGTAAAATTAAAAAATATTATTTTGCATGCATATTTATTTTTATTCATAATTTAGTATTTAAATCACTTTTAATTAGTTTTTAATTATTTAAATGCATCCAAAAAATCCCAAAAAATTATTTTAGCATATTTATGTTACTTCCAGCATGTCATATTTTTCTCATTTAAAAAATTGCATTTTTGCTAACATTTTTCTCTTATTCGATTCATCTCGTATTTTCCGATTTCTCATTCTCTTGCAGGTTGCTCCGTTTCAGACGATTTCTTTTATCGTTCTATTTTTTCCAATAATGTAACTGCTCATGGGATGTAATAGTTTTAATTAGGCTTTTATTTTCCGCAAGTTTAAATTATGTATCTGCCCCAAAGCCATGTAATAGCGTAGGACATTTACCTTTCTGCACCTTTACATTTCCGCATTTTAATTTCCGCACCCTATAAACTGCTAGTAATTAGGCGTGTATGGCAAGATAAAATGAACATAGCCCACTAATTTTCAAGATAACATCTATTTGAATCAACACACTTCTTCACACATGCACCCCTTATGGTAATTCTCTCTCGTTGCCTTACAAATTCAAATGGTCATGTCCCTCGAACATAGAGGTATTCTAGCACCGTTGCCTTCAAAACAAATCATCATAGTCCCTTCGATACAAATATCATAAGACCCACGATGTCGCCTCCGAATACATGATCTTGACCCTCGATTGTCGCCTACGAAAAATGATGATAGTCCCTTCGAATGTGCTAGGATACTTCCTACAAGTTGCTTTCTATGACCATCCGATGTCCCTTCGAATGTCCCGCTTACATCCAACGAATAGGGTTACCTACCAACCAATGGTATGGATAGCGTTATTCTAAAGGAACGTAAAACAATACAAAAAACGACCAATTCTGAGTAGGTAATAAGACTTTTAGTTGCTTGCTCTATCAAAATACTTTTCACACCACACACTTTTATCAAAGTTCAAACTCTTTTCAAAAAAACGAAACATTTCCGAACACTTTGTATACATTTCTACATGAATCATTACAAAGTCAAAGCGAAATGCCTTTTTCAAAACATTTTTCACACAGAAAGCAATTTTTAAAGTGATCTAAGAGCAACTAAGAGCCCGTAGATAACTACGGATGGAAAGGGGTGCTAATACCTTCCCTTTTCATAACCTTCTCCCTTACTCAGAATCTAACGAAGGTCTTTTTCTGTACTTTTTACCTTCCCTTAATTGGATAAAAGAAAAGTCGGAGGCGACTCTTGCTATCCGCACATTTGCGATACAAAATCCATAAAGTCAGTTCACCGTGTTACACACTCCACCTCTCTTCACTTTTTGTCATTCATCACCTTCCACCCCCTCACCCTTCAACACAACAAACACTCTTTCCAGCTGACAGAACAGAATCCTCTCGCCATCATTTTTCTTTCTCCCTCCAAAAAACCATGACACTCTTTTCTACGCCATAACCGTGAAAAACTACCATTTTTCTTCTTCCCTCTCACCTCTAACAAACTTCCTCTCCTCCAACAACTCTTCTCTCTCTCTCGCCTCACGCCATTACACCCGGGTTCGCTTTTCTTCATCATCAACCACCATCCTTCTTCTTCTTTTTTCTCTAACAACACCACCGTAACAAACATACCAACAAACTCCGCCACGATAACAACTCCTCACTGTGATCTTGGTCATAACGTAAACTTCATCCACTCCTCTCCCATAACCACCTTCATCATCACATCCTCCCTCTATCTCTCTCACTTCCGATAGCCAAAAAGAACTTGTAAGAAACAGTCACGAAAAATCAGTTACAGATACTAAAAAACTTTCTACTCCACCTCACAATGACGGATTCGACAAGCTCTAGATTTTGATCGGTATCTTCGCTCAATTCTCTCGGATCTTCACACTCTTACTCTCATCTTAGAGGTTTCAAGACGTGAATTATTTTTCTTCATCGCCAGAAGAAGCCACTCTTGACATCATCGTTAAGCCAAGACGAGCAACACGTCAAACTAGCTGTCACCTTCATCTTTAAAGATCTGAGAGGGAAACTGAGTTTATTTCTCAGTATACGGGGAACCTCTTTTTTTCTACTGCCATCATCAAGATCTTAAAGGCTTGCTGCAGAATTTTTGCGGAAGAAATAGTGAATGCCATCGAATCTTTCCACGGATCTCGTTTTCATGTCGTGATTTCTGGACGATAGAAGAGGGATAAATAAGAATGGAGGTCGGAGATGGGTGTAGAATGAAATTTCGAGTCAGAAGGTGCCACAGTTTCATGTTCGGCGATGACTCGAGAATTCCTGCAACGGAGATCGCCGAAGAAGGCAACCGGAACCGGACTTCTCCGACGGTGTCTGCATAAACCTAAGCGTGTCACAATTCTGCAGGTTCATGCTAACTTCATACTAGCCAACATAATCTGACACGTGCCTTTTTTTATATTTTATAAAAATCTGAATAACTTAATTAAGTGTGACCAATTGATATATGCTTACATGAAATAAACGTGACAGAATTCCATTAATTCTGATTGTATTTTTTTACTAACTATAGACTATAAATAAAAAAGGAAGAACGGGCTCTGTAATTTGGTTTGGGCTAGCTAAGTTCATGGTCTTACCCCCCTTCTTAAGCCCTACTGAACGATAATAACTAGAGTTAGTGTAAGTCAGAATTCAGTTTTGCACCCCCAGTTTCCTTGTTTCACATATTCAATACATTCTCAAAATTGCTCCCGATTTCGATTCGATTGACTTATAAAAAATATATCAAAAAAGGTTTCTGACATTTTAGGACCTAAGAATACTTTTTATATTTTTTGTGAATTTTTTGCAATTAATTTCTTTTAATTTTTAATTCATTTTTGATAATATGTTTAGAAGCATGTTTTTCCTTTGTAGTTTGAGTTGACTAATCTTAGGAGTGTAATGCCATATTTTTCTTTGAAACTTTAGATTGTTTTTCTACCATTTAATTATAGTTAAATGTATACCTTACCTTAGGATTGTAAATATAAGTTCAAAGCTAACTTTTAATAGTTTGATTCTTAGGAACTAGTTTGATAATTGCATTAGTTTTTCTAGCTTCCTTTTGCATGTTTAGTTTGTGGTTGTTTCCTCCATTTGTTTAGATGTTTAGGAAAGCTCTAAAACATGTAGTTGCTTCCATCTATGAAGAATTCACCCTCATGCTTTTTTTTCTTGGTAAATAATGCTTTAAGTCATTTTAGTCTAGATTTTTGATTTCTATCTACTCTAGGTCTCTAACCATGTTTAACATTGTATTTGAGAACTATTGTAATGGACTTAGCTCGATTTTGATATCATTCATGAGTTGTTTTGCATTATGTCTGCGTTGCTTCCCGGTTTTCCATTCTTATGTTTCTATACACATTTACATTCCATTCCTTCACTTTTGGATCATATTTTGACATGTGATGTGAATATGCAATTATATTTCCGCTTCCTTGTTATTTTTGACATGTTTGTTGACTTGTGCAAGGTACATTGAGGATGTTTTGGTTAGGTACCTAATTTTGGTACACTAACATACCACTTTTCCCGTGGTTCTATTTGCGTTTTAAACGCATTTTGCTTTGTGTTCTCTCATGTTACGAGAAACACATATTCTGTTGTTTTGTCTGGATATGTACCTTTATGCAGATGTTCCGATTGTTATGAGGACTTGTTTGCTACATGCACATGTTGCACGATATCACATTATGGAATATGTTGATCGAAATGTTTATTATTGCTTTGTTGATGGCAGTTTCAAGTTTTCCGGAGTATTTTTAGCTCAAGCTTTTCGAATTTTATTATCCGTTTTGGTATTTATTTTACTTTGTTTACCGCATCCTTTTACTGCTTTTCTAGAGAGCATGAGAAGTAGGGTTTTACCTCTTTCCTTGCCATGAGAAGTAGGAATAGAGATGTATGAAGGGGCTTCCGTAGTTGGAGCATGTTCAGAACCCTCCGTTTATTTAAAGACCCGCTTAGGCGCTCGCTTGCTAATTGTGTTTGGTTTGTTTAAAATCTTTCATCTGCATAGGGAGGTATCTCAGTAAGTGTTTATATTTGTGCTTGCATAGGTCAGAGTGGTTAGGACACCCGACGTGGCACCACCAAGCAAAGTCCCGCTTTTTATATTTCCTGCTATCAAGTCATGATGATATGATGGGCAAGCTGGTCCGCAATCGACCCCGCACGCTCTAGTCTGTGTCAGCTTAGCACATTTTCCTGGGGTTCGCATTTATTGCAGAGCTCGCATCATTTGCTCTTCACACTTGACAATTCATGTCATGCGGTGATACTATTCACAAGAATCGGATGTGTCGGCCTCGGTTGACTCACGGTATGCTATCGCTCGAGGCTATGGGACTTCCTCCTTTTCGCGCTTGTGTGCCATTTATTTGTTTGCATTACATTGTTTGTGTGCTTCTGCCAAAGCACTTGCTTGCTTCATCCCTTTTTGTCATCTTCGATTCTACATTAGGTAGTGATTCGAGATAGACAAAGATTTAGGTTACAAACCTGTTCCATTCCTTTTTGTCGTCTTCGATTCTACTTCAGGTAGCGAATCGAGATAGACATAGATTTAGGTTGTAAACCTTTAGCATGTTCCCTTAGGATTCTCTTGAATCTACTTTAGGTAGTAATTCGAGTTAGACCTTAGGTTGTAATCCATGCATGATAACATTAGGGATAAATTTAGATAGTTTCCCTTGTTTGTTTTCTAGTTTCTTTTGCATCCTTGCATGTAATAAAACTAAAACTTGTTTTCTTTTTCCTTTACAAATAAAAACACTTAATAATGGTTCAAACTCCTTTTTCAAAGGTAAAAACAACCAAACAAAGGTAAACTCCTTTTTGCCTACGGGTCTTCTTTTGTGTTTAAAACTGTTTTTCATAAGTAAAAACACATAACCCACCAAAACATATGAGTCGAACTACGACGCTCGACTTTTCCATTGCACACGGAATACGTAGGCATCTTGTCACGGGCTCGATCGAGCAAACTTTGTAAATACTTCCTTATTTTCCCATGTTTTCTTTTTATTTTCTTTCACATGAATTCTCTTTAGCCTACGAATATAGCAATTAAGTAGTAAATAGATTTAAACACACCCATTATGTAGAAAATAGAAGTGGATATCGAGTACTACGGACGGTGGGGTGCTAATACCTTCCTTCGCGAATAGACTCCCTTACCCTATCTCTCGGTCGCAAGACCGTGTCTTATCCCTTTAGGTTTTCGCGATGCTCACCTTTCTCCTTTGTGAGATAAAAACGCTCGACGCGACTTCATTGATATAGGTGAAAAATATACGCTAATTTCAAAACCCTAGGTCCAAAAAATATTTTTCTTGTTCTTGGAGATTTTGGAAAGCTTGAACAAGATTTACAACTTTCATGCTTAAAGTTTCTCTTGAATCAAAATGGATCTAGGTGAAAATGGCCATGAAAATGGTGAAAAGGTGATAAAAACACTTGAAATATTTCTAAGTGTTTAGAAAAATCAAGTTTTGACTTTTTGTTGACTTTTTCACAGATTTGTTATTTTTGATGATCATGATGTATAATTTTAAATGCTTTGATGATTGAAAAAAATTTGAATTTCAAATGTTGACCAAAAGTCAAAGTTTGATTGATCTGGACAGTTGACTTTTTGTCAAATGATTCAGAATTTCTCTGAAGATCAATCATGGCTTTTTGAACCAAAAAATTAGGTCGAGATATTGAATTGGTCATTTTGAGATCATTTTCCAATAAATTAGGTCATTAATTAGGCAAAAAGTCAATGACGCACGATCCTCGATCAAAACCCTAATTTGGTCGATTCATGATAGATCTTGAGGAAATGATGAGAATTTGAAAATCAAATTTTGATGATAGATGAAGATAGATTATTAGAGGTTAGTGGAGACTTAAACCCTAATTTGATCATATCTTGAACTAATGAAAGATTTTTATTCAAAACCCTTATTTGGCTCAAGGAGCACACACACACAAGTTATCAAGTTTTGAAATCGTCCATGTTGCAATGATGCATATGAGAATGATATGAGATGGTATCTTAGGTCAAAAATTTGGGTATGAATTGAGCTTCATTATAATTACTCAATGATGGTGTCTTGAGGCACACCTCGTGATGAATCATGAATCTTCCATGAGACTTGGTAGAGAAGGTATGGAAATAAACACATGACATATAAACTTGTTGAAGAAAAGCTTTTGTAACATCACCCTACAAAATAATGTCCAAAGAGAAAATAGTGCACATGTCTTGTTGTTTACTAAATATCAATCAACATATACAAAATATACACAAACAAGGTGCTTGGTCATCCCCGTAAGAGCAAACATAGAGATAGGAGAGAAAGAGCCAACCGTTAGATTGTGATCTTGGTGCAATGTGATGATATGAGATGATAAAGGATATTAGGGGGGGAAATTGGGGTACAACAAGGGACCAGCAAACAAAAAGATAGAATTTTTGTAAAATCACTTAAAAACGTTGTAAAAATGACCTATAATTCATGTTTATGGGCCTATAAGTTCTAATTTCAAAAACCTAGCTCCAAAAAATATTTTTCATGTTCTTGGACATTTTGGAAAGCTTGGAACAAGATTTACAACTTTCATGTTTAAAGTTTTTATGAATCAAAATGGATCTAGGTGAAAAATGGCCATGAAAATGGTGAAAAAAGTGATAAAAACACTTGAAATTTTTCTAAGTGTGTAGAAAAATCAAGTTTTGACTTTTTGTTGACTTTTTCACACATTTTTTATTTTTGATGATCATGATGGATAATTTAAAATGCATTGATGATTGAAAAAAATTTGAATTTCAAAAGATGACCAAAAGTCAAAATTTGATTTATTTGGACAGTTGATTTTTTGTCAAATGATTCAGAATTTCTCTGATGATCAATCATGGCTTTTTGAACCAAAAAATAAGGTCGAGTTATTGCATTGTTCATTTTGAAATCATTTTCCAATAAATTAGGTCATTCATTAAGCAAAAAGTCAATGATGCACGATCCTCGATCAAAACCCTAATTTGGTCAATTCATGATAGATCTTGAGGAAATGATGAGAATTTGAAGATCAAATGTTGATGATTGATGAAGATAGATAATTAGAGGTTAGTGGAGACTCAAACCCTAATTTGATCATATCTTTAACTAATGAAAATTTTGATTCAAAACACTAATTTGGCTCAGGGAGCACACACACAAGTTATCAAGTTTTAAAATTGTCAATAAGGCAATGATGCATATGAGAATGATATGAGATGGTACCTTAGGTCAAAAATTTGGGTATGAATTGAGCTTCATTAGAAGTCCTCAATGATGGTGTCTTGAGGCACACCTCGTGATGAATCATGAATCTTCCATGAGCTTGGTAGAGAAGGCATGGAAATAAATTCCTGACCTATAAACTTGTTGAAGAAAAGCTTTTGTAACATCACCCTACAAAATAATGTCCAAAGAGAAAATAGTGCACATGTCTTATTGTTTACTAAATATCAATCAACATATACAAAATATACACAAACAAGGTGCTTGGTGATCCCCATAAGAGCAAACATAGAGATAGGAGAGAAAGAGCCAACCGTAGATTGTGATCTTGGTGCAATGTGATGATATGAGATGATAAAGGATATTAGGGGGGGAAATTGGGGTACAACAAGGGACCAGCAAACAAAAAGATAGAATTTTTGTAAAATCACTTAAAAACGTTGTAAAAATGACCTATAATTCATGTTTATGGACCTATAAGTTCTAATTTCAAACCCTAGCTCCAAAAAATATTTTTCATGTTCTTGGACATTTTGGAAGGCTTGGAACAAGATTTACAACTTTCATGTTTAAACTTTTTATGAATCAAAATGGATCTAGGTGAAAAATGGCCATGAAAATGGTGAAAAAAGTGATAAAAACACTTGAAATTTTTCTAAGTGTGTAGAAAAATCAAGTTTTGACTTTTTGTTGACTTTTTCACACATTTTTTATTTTCGATGATCATGATGGATAACTTGAAATGCTTTGATGATTGAAAAAAATTTGAATTTCAAAAGTTGACCAAAAGTCGAAATTTGATAGATCTAGACAGTTGAATTTTTGTCAAATGATTCAGAATTTCTCTGATGATCAATCATGGCTTTTTGAACCAAAAAATAAGGTCGAGTTATTGCATTGTTCATTTTGAAATCATTTTCCAATAAATTAGGTCATTCATTAAGCAAAAAGTCAATGATGCACGATCCTCGATCAAAACCCTAATTTGGTCAATTCATGATAGATCTTGAGGAAATGATGAGAATTTGAAGATCAAATGTTGATGATTGATGAAGATAGATAATTAGAGGTTAGTGGAGACTCAAACCCTAATTTGATCATATCTTTAACTAATGAAAATTTTGATTCAAAACACTAATTTGGCTCAGGGAGCACACACACAAGTTATCAAGTTTTAAAATTGTCAATAAGGCAATGATGCATATGAGAATGATATGAGATGGTACCTTAGGTCAAAAATTTGGGTATGAATTGAGCTTCATTAGAAGTCCTCAATGATGGTGTCTTGAGGCACACCTCGTGATGAATCATGAATCTTCCATGAGACTTGGTAGAGAAGTCATGGAAATAAACATTTTACCTATAAACTTGTTGAAGAAAAGCTTTTGTATCATCATCCTACAAAATAATGTCTAAATAAAAAATAGTGCACATGTCTTGTTGTTTACTAAATATAAATCAACATATACAAAATATACACAAACAAGGTACTTGGTGATCCCCATAAGAGCAAACATAGAGATAGGAGAGAAAGAGCCAACCCTAGATTGTGATCTTGGTGCAATGTGATGATATGAGATTATAAAGTATCTTAGGGGGAAAATTCGGATACGACAGGGGCCCATCAAACAAAAAGATAGAATTTTGGTAAAATCACTTAAAAACTACGCAAAAATGACCTATAATTCATGTTAATGGACCTATAAGTTCTAATTTTAAAACCCTAGCTCCAAAAAATATTTTTCATGTTCTTGGATATTTCGGAAAGCATGGAACAAGATTTACAACCTTCATGTTGAAAGTTTTTCTTGAATCAAAATGGATCTAGGTGAAAAATGGCCATGAAAATGGTGAAAAAAGTGATAAAAACGCTTGAAATTTTTCTAAAGTGTTTAAAAAATGAAGTTTTGACTTTTAGTTGACTTTTTCACACAATTTTTATTTTTGTTGATCATGACGGATAATTTGAAATGCTTTGATGATTGAAAAAAATTTGAATTTCAAAAGTTGACCAAAAGTCGAAGTTTGATTGATCTGGACAGTTCATTTTTTGTCAAATGATTCAGAATTTCTCTGATGATCAATCATCGATTTTTGAACCAAAAAATTAGGTTGAGATATTACATTGGTCATTTTGATATCATTCTCCAATAAATTAGGTCATTCATTGAGCAAAAAGTCAATGATGCACGATCCTCGATCAAAACCCCAATTTGGTCGATTCATGATAGATCTTGAGGAGATGATGAGAATTTGAAGATCAAATGTTAATGATTTATGAAGATATATTATTAGAGGTTAGTGGAGACTCAAACTTTAATTTGATCATATCTTTAACTAATGAAGATTTAGATTCAAAACCCTAATTTGGCTCAAGGAGCACACAAACAAGTTATCATGTTTTGAAATTGTCAATGAGGCAATGATGCATATGAGAATGATATAAGATGGTACCTTAGGTCAAAAATCTGGGTATGAATTGAGCTTCATTAGAAGTCCTCAATGATGGTGTCTTGAGGCACACCTCGTGATGAATCATGAATCTTCCATGAGACTTGGTAGAGAAGGCATGGAAATTAACATATCACCTATAAACTTGTTGAATAAAAGCTTTTCTACCATCACCCTACAAAATAATGAACAAAGAGAAAATAGTGCACATGTCTTGTTTGTTTACTAAATATCAATCAACATATACAAAGTATACACAAACAAGGTGCTAGGTGAACCCCATAAGAGCAAACATAGAGATAGGAGAGAAAGAGCCAACCCTAGATTGTGATCTTAGTGCAATGTGATGATATGAGATGATAACGGATATTAGGGGGGAAAATTGGGATACAACAAGGGACCAACAAACAAAAAGATAGAATTTTGGTAAAATCACTTAAAAACTTTGTGAAAAATGACCTATAATTCATGTTAATGGACCTATAAGTTCTAATTTCAAAACCCTAGCTCAAAAAAATATTTTTCATGTTCTTGGATATTTTGGAAAGCTTGGAACAAGATTTACAACTTTCGTGTTAAAAGTTCTTCTTGAATCAAAATGGATGTAGGTGAAAAATGGCCATGAAAATGGTGAAAAAAGTGATAAAAACACTTGAAATTTTTCAAAGTGTGTAGATAAATCAAGTTTTGACTTTTTGTTGACTTTTTCACACATTTTTTATTTTTTATGATCACGATGAATAATTTGAAATGCTTCGATGATTGATCTGGACAGTTGACTTTTTGTCAAATGATTCAGAATTTCTCTGATGATCAATCAGCGCTTTTTGAACCAAAAAATTAGGTCAATATATTGCATTGGTCATTTTGATACCATTTTCCAATAAATAAGGTCATTCATTAGGCAAAAATTCAATGATGCACGATCCTCGATCAAAACCCTTATTTGGTCGATTCATGATAGATCTTGAGGAAATGATGAGAATTTGAAGATCAAATGTTGATAATTGATGAAGATAGATTATTAGAGGTTAGTGGAGACTCAAACCCTAATTTTATCATATCTTGAACTAATGAAAGATTTTGATTCAAAACCCTAATTTAGCTCAAGGAGCACACACACAAGATATTTAAAGTTTTAAAATTGTCAATGATGCAATAATGCATATGAGAATGATATGAGATGGTATCTTAGGTAAAAAATTTGGGTATGAATTGAGCTTCATTAGAATTCATCAATGACTGTGTCTTGAGGCACACCTCGAGATGAATCATGAATCTTTCATGAGACTTGGTAGAGAAAGCATGGAAATAAACTCATGACCTATAAACTTGTTGAAGAAAAGCTTTTGTAACATTACCCTACCAAATAATGTCTAAAGAGAAAATAGTGCTCATTTCTTGTTGTTTACTAAATATCAATCAACATATACAAAATATACACACACAAGGTGCTTGGTGATCCCCATAAGAGCAAACATAGAGATAGGAGAGAAAGAGCCAACCCTAGATTGTGATCTTGGTGCAATGTTATAATATGAGATTATAAACGATCTTAATGGGAAAAATTGGGGTACAACAAGGGCCCAACAAACAAAAAGATAGAATTTTGGTAAAATCACTTAAAAACTTTGTGAAAATGACCTATAATTCATGTTAATGGACCTATAAGTTCTAATTTCAAAACCCTAGCTCCAAAAATATTTTTCATGTTCTTGATATTTTGGAAATCTTGAACAAGATTTACAACTTTCATGTTGAAAGTTCTTCTTGAATCAAAATGGATGTAGGTGAAAATGGCCATGAAAATGGTGAAAAAAGTGATAAAAACACTTGAAATTTTTCTGAGTGTGTAGAAAAATCAAGTTTTGACTTTTTGTTGACTTTGTCACACATTTTTTATTTTTGATGATTGAAAAAAAATTTGAATTTCAAAATTGACCAAAAGTCAAAGTTTGATTGATCTGGATAGATGACTTTTTGTCAAATGATTTAGAATTTCTCTGATGATCAATCAGCGCTTTTTGAACCAAAAAATTAGGTCAATATATTGCATTGGTCATTTTGATACCATTTTCAAATAAATTAGGTCATTCATTAGGCAAAAATTCAATGATGCACGATCCTCGATCAAAACCCTAATTTGGTCGATTCATGATAGATCTTGAGGAAATGATGAGAATTTGAAGATCAAATGTTGATGATTGATGAAGACAGATTTTTAGAGGTTAGTGGAGACTCAAACCCTAATTTTATCATATCTTGAACTAACGAAAGATTTTGATTCAAAACCCTAATTTGGCTCAAGGAGCACACACACAAGTTATCAAGTTTTGAAATTGTCAATGATGCAATGATGCATATGAGAATGATATGAGATGGTATCTTACGTCAAAAATTTGGGTATGAATTGAGCTTCATTAGAATTCATCAATGATTGTGTCTTGAGGCACACCTCGTGATGAATCATGAAAATTCCATGAGACTTGGTAGAGTAGGCATGGAAATAAATTCATGACCTATAAACTTGTTGAAGAAAAGCTTTTGTATCATTACCCTACAAAATAATGTCCAAAGAGAAAATAGTGCTCATGTATTGTTGTTTACTAAATATCAATCAACATATACAAAATATACACACACAAGGTGCTTGGTGATCCCCATAAGAGCAAACATAGAGATAGGAGAGAAAGAGCCAACCCTAGATTGTGATCTTAGTGCAATGTTATAATATGAGATTATAAAGGATCTTAATGGGAAAAATTGGCGTACAACAAGGGCCCAACAAACAAAAAGATAGAATTTTGGTAAAATCACTTAAAAACTTTGTGAAAAATGACCTATAATTCATGTTAATGGACCTATAAGTTCTAATTTCAAAACCCTAGCTCCAAAAATATTTTTCATGTTCTTGGATATTTCGGAAAGCTTGGAACAAAATTTAGAATTTTCATGTTGAAAGTTCTTGTTGAATCAAAATGGATCTAGGTGAAAAATGGCCTTGAAAATGGTGAAAAAGTGGTAAAAACACTTGAAATTTTTCTAAGTGTTTAGAAAAATCAAGTTTTGACTTTTTGTTGACTTTTTCACACATTTTTTACTTTTGATGATCATGATGGATAATTTAAAATGCATTGATTATTGAAAAAAAAATTGAACTTCAAAAGTTGACCAAAAGTCAAAGTTTGATTGATCTGGACAGTTTACTTTTTGTCAAATGATTCAGAATTTCTCTGATGATCAATGATGGATTTTTGAACCAAAAACATAACTCGAGATATTACATTTGTCATTTTGAGATCATTCTCCAATAAATTAGGTCATTCATTAAGCAAAAAGTCAATGATGCACCATCCTCGTTCAAAACCCTAATTTGGTTGATTCATGATAGATCTTGAGGAAATGATGAGAATTTAAAGATACAATGTTGATGATTGATGAAGATAAAGTATTAGAGGTTAGTGGAGACTCAAACCCTATTTTGATCATATCTTGAACTAATGACAGATTTTGATTCAAAACCCTAATTTGGCTCAAGGAGCACACACACAAGTTATCAAGTCTTGAAATTATCAATGATGCAATGTTGCATATGAGAATGATATGAGATGGTATCTTAGGTCAAAAATTTGGGTATGAATTGAACTTCATTAGAATTCCTCAATGATTGTGTCTTGAGGCACACCTCGTGATGAATCATGAATCTTCCATGAGACTTGGTAGAGAAGGCATGGAAATAAACTCATGACCTATAAACTTGTTGAAGAAAAGCTTTAGTATCATTACCCTACCAAATAATGTCCAAAGAGAAAATAGTGCTCATTTCTTGTTGTTTACTAAATATCAATCAACATTTACAAAATATACGCAAACAAGGTGCTTAGTGATCCCCATAAGAGCAAACATAGAGATAGGAGAGAAAGAGCCAACCCTAGATTGTGATCTTGGTGCAATGTGATGATATGAGATTATAAAGGATCTTAGGGGGAAAAATTGGGGTACAGCAAGGGCCCAGCAAACAAAAATATAGAATTTTGGTAAAATCACTTAAAAATTTTTGAAAAATGACCTATAATTCATGTTAATGGACCTATAAGTTCTAATTTCAAAACCCTAGCTCCAGAAAATATTTTTCATGTTCTTGGATATTTCGGAAAGCTTGGAACAAGATTTACAACTTTCATGTTGAAAGTTCTTCTTGAATCAAAATGGATCTAGGTGAAAAATGGCCATGAAAATGGTGAAAAAGTGGTAAAAACACTTGAAATTTTTCTAAGTGTTTAGAAAAATCAAGTTTTGACTTTTTGTTGACTTTTTCACACATTTTTTACTTTTGATGATCATGATGGATAATTTAAAATGCATTGATTATTGAAAAAAAATTGAACTTCAAAAGTTGACCAAAAGTCAAAGTTTGATTGATCTAGACAGTTGACTTTTTGTCAAATGATTCAGAATTTCTCTGATGATCAATGATGGATTTTTGAACCAAAAACATAGGTCGAGATATTACATTGGTTATTTTGAGATCATTCTCCAATAAATTAGGTCATTCATTGAGAAAAAAGTCAATGATGCACGATCCTCGATCAAAACCCTAATTTGGTCGATTCATGTTAGATATTGAGGAAATGATGAGAAATTGAAGATAAAATGTTGATGATTGATGAAGATAGATTGTTAGAGGTTAATGGATACTCAAACCCTAATTTGATCATCTCTTGAACTAATGAAAGATTTTGATTCAAAACCCTAATGTGGCTCAAGGAGCACACACACAAGATATCAAGTTTCGAATTTGTCAATGATGTAATGATGCATATGAGAATGATATGAGATGGTATCTTAGGTCAAAAATTTGGGTATGAATTGAGATTCATTAGAATTCCTCAATGATGGTGTCTTGAGGCACACCTCGTGATGAATCATGAATCTTCCAAGATACTTGGTAGAGAAGGCATGGAAATAAACACATGACCTATAAACTTGTCGAAGAAAAGCTTTTGTATCATCACCCCACAAAATAATGTCCAAAGAGAAAATAGTGCACATGTCTTGTTATTTACTAAATATCATTCAATATATACAAAATATACACAAACAAGGTGCTTGGTGATTCCCATAAGAGCAAGAGATAGAGAGAAAGAGCCAACCCTAGATTGTGATCTTGGTGCAATGTGATGATATGAGATGATAAAGGATCTTAGGGGAAAATTGGGTTACAACAAGGGACCAGAAACAAAATAATCCTATCGTGCATGAAAAGAAGTTGGATGAAGCCAAACTATTATAGGTGAGTACTCTATGAGATACTATGGACATATCAACAAAATAGAAGAGATATCAATAAAATAGAGGATGGAAAGAAATATTAATTACCTAGTACATCCTAGAAACTTCCACGAAGGGGATCTTTTTCTGAAAAGGATAACACGCTAAGAATAAGGTGAAGTTGGCCTCTAATTGGGAGAGGCCATACATGACCCAAAAAATGTTGAATAATGGAGCTTACAAGCTCGATAATTTAGATGGGGAAGAAATGCCTATATCTTGGAATGTAGCAAGTTTAAAAGTTTACTATAGTTGAAATTTGTAATTAACTATTAATAAAAGAAAGCAATATTTTCCCTTGCAAGGGAAAGTGTTTTTAATAAGCCCCCCCCCCCCCCCCAATTTTTTATGTTTTGTTATTTGACACTAGAACAAAGCATTACCATCAAGGGAGATCTAGGTAGAATACTCCCCAATCCAACCCGGTTCAAGTTTACATTCCTCCTATGATATTTGAATATTAAAGACGGTTATGCCTTCGAGCCTCTGTATGCACCAAATTAGGTTACGCCCAGCCTCTATCTCGCACCAAGCCAATTTATCCTCCGGCATATGCTCGCATCAAAGTCGGTTATGCCTCTCAAACTTTGTTTGCACCGGCCGTTAGGCCTCCCGGCTTTTGTCTGCAAATACGACACGCCCGGGCCTCTATCGCACCAAAATTGGTTATGCCTTTGGGCCTCTGAACACACTAAATCTAATTACGCCTTTGGGCACCGAATTCGGTTACACCAATAGGTCTATATCTGCATCAAAGACTAATGGATCCTCAGAGGAATTGTCTAAGAAACCCAACATATGGTAAAGACTGTGCGGGTATTAACATCATAAGGAAGTCTCATACTTCTCGTAAGTATGCTCGAGGCTAGGATGCATCATAGTCAAGCATTTCATCTAGTTACACAAGCCTCTTGCAAGGGAATTATACTATCACATGTGCAAGCTCACTAAGGAAAAACATAATGCATAATACGAAGATCTTGTGTAGAAGGGCATACAAAAAACATAGCATAAAAACCCGACAAAGGGCTCAAAACATTGTGCGTATCTGCTAGTGGCTCGAGAATTGTGCATAGCCTTAAAATTCATCCCCATGGATGACAAACAAAACATCAACACAAAAATTAACAAATCACGCATCGGGATGGGTTTCACTAGATTGATTCTCCTCAAGGGAAATTACGGGTTGATCTTTCTCTGGTCCTTATTTTTTAGTAATCTCAGCTTCTAGGTCCCAACATTCTCTTCCACTAGCCGACCATCCACCACAACCTTTAAATAGTCGATCTCAACAACATTGAGGTCTGGATAAAGGCACAAATCTTGGGTCTTGACCCTCTCAAAAGCCTCATCACCGGCCGATAAGATGTCAAGATGTGCATCTTTCAAAGAAATCTCCAACTGCTCGATAGATTCCTGAAGCAGCTCAACATCAAACATCATCCTGACAACGGTTGCCTCAACATCCTCTTTCTTCTTAGTCAAATCAGATAGCTTCTTGGTTGCCTCTTCCATCTTCTAAGATCGGTCTTTTAGGTTGCTTCTCAATTTGGCCACCTCTCTAGACAAACAAGCTTCTTCTTTCTCTGACTCATCCCCGACTTCAAATAGAACTCTAGTAATCATAGTGCATCGCATCAAGTAGGAACTAATGGTGGAAGTAAACTGCTAAGCACCGACAGATTTGGCCTTGTTGACATCCTCAGTAGAATTCAAGTGGTCGTAAAGAAACTTTAAACCATCAAACCCATTTGACCAAAACTTGAATTCGTCATAAGACCGTTGTTACTTACTACTATCACTAGTTTCCCTCAATTGGGAGGAAATGCCTAAATCGAATTTTCTCATGGGATCACTCATTAGAGTTTTTTATTTTTTTTGCAAGGTCTTGTTGAGGGAGGTTATAAAGTACTGATGTGGCACTCTGGGGAACAGAAACCACTGCAACATCCTTATCTGATATGGGTTTCCTCTTCTTCAAATCCTGAGTTTGGATACCAGACAAGTTTGACTTCAAATCAGATTGTTCAGCTAGTCTGGCCATGGCTTTGGCCATTCGTTTCCTCCACCGGAAGATTTTCAATTTTTGGATCCTAGTCTGATTTCGTTTTTCCTTGATCATTCTTCGTGTCTGATTCCTGTTTTTGTATGGATCTCTCATCTTTTTTCTTGAAATCATGGCTCAGCAAGTTCCCCATTTCCACTAATATTCTCAAAAGGTTCCTAAATCCACTATTACATTATATACTCAGAAGAAGTCATTATATCTAAGCTCTCAATAGGGTGTGTGATGTTCCTACCTCTCATCTTACACAATACATTATCAAGGGTGACAAGTAGTCAATCACTATCTCAATAGAAGAATACAAGGTTGGTCCGCAGGATTGCAAAAACAACCTTCGTGGAAGGATTCTCAGGCCCAAAGGTACTACATCACTTACAATTTTTGCACTCTGTTCAAAATTGTCTAAGATTTGGTCTAAAATCAAAAACTGGGGAGTCATATCCTTGGGCAAAGGATACTATAAATTTATGTTTACTAATGCTGAGGATGTGCGAAGGGTCAGAGCTGCAGGTACAATTAACCTAAATCCTGGTTCTTTAAGGTTGTTCGCAAGGTCTAGAGACTTTAATCTCTCTTCATAGAATAACACGTCTTCTCAGGTGTGGGTTAGATTATTTATGCTTTCGTAGGAATATTTGAGGCCAAGAATTCTATTTTCTACTGCTAACAACATCGGAACCCCAATTTGTATCGACGTCGCAGCTGCTAAAACCAGATTTGAACGTACTTTAAGCCATTTTGTTCGTGTGCTGGTGGATATGAACCTTATGCAACTGATGAGTTACAATGTCATACTTGAGAGGGGGTTTTCCTTTTTTGTACATATTGAGTATGAAAACCTTCAAGAATTCCGTTTGCATTGCAGGAAATTTGGCCATGGTCTGAATAGCTATTAGATTCTAAAAAAAGGTTGAGCAACCTACAGCTTTTATGAAAAATCTTGTTTGGATTAGAAGAATGCAGATGTCGAAAAATAAACTTATGAGGGTGATCATGATGTTAATCAGGAGGTGGCATCTGATCCGAAAGATACTCCTCGGGTGTTTTTTTGGAAGCTAGTAACGATAATTTGCAACAAGTTTAGGATGAGGCTGCAGATCTGAAGTCTCCTCATATACCTAATTTTGTCACACACCCCTTAGTTGGTTTGAAGTCTTCTCTTTCTGATTTTATGGTTGCTTCGGGCAGGGAGATTATCCAAATTGAAGAATATGTATCTTAAGAAGCATTATGGATAGGAACTTCCTAAGGAACTCTTGGGATGCTTTAGCGGATAAAGAAGTAGTGGAGTAATCTTAGGAGATAATTATTAATGGTAGGGAACTTTCTCTAAAGCTATTTCTAATCTTAAGAAGAAACAAAAGCACTCGAACTCAAAGTAAAAGTATGGTACAATGATCCAAGCAGTAGGTCTAAAGAACCTCACCTTATGAAGAGCCTATATTGGAATATTAGGGGCATTGTTAATCCCCCTTCAAGATTATCTCTTAAGGAGTTGTTGCATTGTCCAATCCTCACTTTCTTTTTATTGTAGAGCCAAAAACTGATTTTGATAAAATACCTAATAATTGGTTTCACCGATTAGGATACAATTTCTCTTCCTTCAACAATTCTCCTTTGTCTTATCTCTGGTACTTATGTAAGTGACATATTATCCTGAATGTTCTGGATATTTCTGACTAGTTCGTGGCTTTTTCTTTTGTTCTTGAAAATAAGATGTTAGCCTCTATTTTCGTTTATGCCTCTAATAATTTGTTAAATAAAAGAGATGTGGGAAGACCTTGGTAACCTTCATGATCGACATATTCTTCCTTGAACGTTTTTGGGAGATTTCAATTCCATTGTCAGTGCTCATGAATAGGTTGTTCAAAACCATAGAACCAAATCAACCATTGACCGAACCGAATCAAGTTAAAATAATCGAACCATTATTAATGGTTAGTGAACTCAACTTATATTTTGGTAATGGTTCAAGAACCGAACTGCTAAGCAATTAACCAATTTCAAATTAGTTCGGAACCGACCCGTGTTCACAGTGATTTCTGGTGAAACAACCGCTAGTCCTCCAAACTATCAAACAAGCGTTATGATTGTTGTTTAATCCCTTTGGTAACTTGCAGGATCGACTAGATTGATCCTATGGGGTATTGGTCGTTCGCATAAACTTAAAATAAAGATTCATGTTCAAGACTTGTTTTGAATGTTTTATATATGTTTAAGTGTATTTCGATTATGATGTCCAAGAAACTAATAACGTAATCAAGTAAAGCAATATAAAACTGATTTGAACAAGTAAAAGCATAAAGACTTCGAACTGCAGAAAATGTATAAATGCAGGAATGCTTAAATGACTTTCAAATGTAAAAGGCTTTCAAAGTAAAATCATGAAGTGTAAAAGATAGAAATGTAAAGGCAAGTATGTAAAAGCTTTCTGAAAAATAAGAGCGTTAATGTAACAGTTTCAGAAAAGTAAAAGGTTTCGAAATGGAATAAAAGCGTTTAAATGCAAAGAAAGTTAAATGACTTTGAATGTAAAAGATTTAAAAGACATTGATGCAAGATAAAGATAAACTGGAAAGATAAAGATGCGTTATTGAATAAAAGTTTTGGTGCAATAATACGTACATCATTCGAGCATTCGTTTCCCTAGCCATGTGGTATTTTGAATGTTTACTGAATTTTTGTACAATAGATATAACACACGAAATCCTAACACTAAGACTTCTATTTATACTATTTCACCATAACGGTCTCGACTTATGAGATCTTGCCACGCTTCACCCATGCAAAACACTATGCTTCTAGCTTCCACATCTTCGAACTGCTTCCAGTGCATATTCGAACTTCCATTTATCCTTACCGACGCTTGAATTTCAAATATCTCGAACTGCTCTTCGTTTCAACTCGCTTCTTAAACATCACGCTACTATCACTTCGAAGCTCCTTTTATGTATCTCATCATAATTACTACTCGAAGCTCCAGGTTTCAGCATATCCATTCGAAGAGCTAACTCTTTCATTCCGAACCATAACATTTCTTTATTCTAACGAACACTAACATTGTTTTGCTTCGAGCTCAATGATTCCTACTCGAATCATAGATATCAAAATCTTAAGCCAACAAAATGCCCCTTTAAAATATGTATTTCGAATCTCTTTCTGAGAAATACTTATTTTAAATATATCCACAAGATTTTGATGTGACTCTGAGTAATTATGACACTGTGTACAATTTCCATTACGTAAATCACGACGGCTCTTGGGTTTCCGAACCGCTTCAAAACAGTCGCCACGGTATGGTGCGGTTATTAAAGACAATGATTACCTTTGATCATGCTTATTACCAATGCTTACTTTACGCCCCCTCACTCCGTATCCAACCCACGTTCTCCACGTACCTTGGCCTTAGTTGATGAGTGTTTCAACTTCCTTACTATAAAACTAAACAAACTTAGTCTTTTTACCCTTTTTACACACTCTGAAATCTTTTCTTCTCCTCTTCTCGTCAAAAACCCTAAGCTATTAACAACTTCCAACAATGTCTTCAACAGCATCCCAGATGAAAAAGATTTCCAAGAAGAAGACCAAGAATGCTGGAACGATCCTGGAAAGCAAGGTTGATATTCACCAAGGCCAATATGTGCTTATACCTCAAGGCATATCCAAAGAACAAGAACTCCTGTACGCTTCCCAGGTATTAATCCCAACCAATGCCTCTGCAAAGAGGTTTGCCCTAATGGGCCCTCTCACAGTTTTTGAGATTCTGAAGGATACTAGAACCATATTCCCTGTTTGCTATGATTTTAAACCTTTGTTCAACAAAATGGAAACCCCTAGGTTAGAAACTGATAATGTGAATAAACCCTCAGCGTCGAAAGACGTAGAAACCCCTGTGGTTCCCCCAATGGATCCTTTCATTTTAGACTATGTTAAAAGTAACTTTAAACCATTTCGATCTTGTCCTACTGCTGATGTAGCGTACCAGAACTGGTTTGCTAAAGTGGAGGCTAAGAAATCCCATCAGTGGGAAGAACTAGGTATCTACAATCTCCTCAAACTGTCGAAACCAGGCTTCACCTACAGCCACCCTTTGCTATTTGCATCCCTGTACTTTTGGGATAGTACCTACAATACCTTTCACCTTCCGGGAGGAATGATCACACCTACATTCTTTGATATAACTGCTATCACTGGATTATCACCAGTAGGAGAGACATATGTTCCTGATTCTGAGGAACATTCAAGCATCATTGACTTCGACGTAAAATTGGCCATCTTCTCCAAGTTTATCAGTCATTATCATACTGAAGGTGATAGTGTCTCTGATGTCGAACATATTGCCTTTCTCACCCTTTGGCTATCAAGATATGTTTTCTGCAGTAGGTCATTACAAGTAGCCAGCAGGTTTATCCCTCTAGCAAGGGATTTACATGAAAATAGGAGGATTAATTTAAGTGAGCTCTTATTAGTTGACCTTTATGAAAGTTTGAGGTCAGCTGTTTCGAGCTTAAAATCCCACACTCCCAAGAATATCTTGCTAGCTGGCCCTTTCTGGTTGCTTCAGTTATGGCTTAATGCCATGTTCGAATCTTCACTTTCTACTGTGGATACTATTGTTGAGCAAGATCCAGAAATAGCGGATCGAAATGTTGAAGGCACAAGGTTAAGAAGACTGACTCCGAGTGATGACAAGGCTGATTTCCAGATTCTATTTTCACAATACATTATGCTCTTTTCCAAGAAGCATAAGTTCGGAAGAGACTATGGCGCCTTTTGCTTCGAGGACCCATGGACCATCATGGTTCACCATGTCCCTTTCAGAGGCTGCCGAGACTAAAGAAGTCCAAGACATCTGGAAAGCCTTATTGCTCCCATGATTAATCTCTTCAAGAATCACTCCAACCAAGAATCAAATCCTTCTGTTTGCCTACCAACCAAATTTCGTTTCAAGACAATTCGGTCTATGCCAATTAATCCCTGAACCCCTCTTTCAGACTCAGAGCTCCATTACCTCTGGTCGAACTTTCAAGGCCAGAGAAGCCAAATTACAACAAGAACAATATCAAGAATTTGCTCAATTCGAATTAATTCCTTTCGAACCAACTTATTTTTCATCCAAAGGTTTTTTGGATTGGTGGATTAAATTCTACCAATCTTGCATGTTTGATACTCTCACTATCCAAAATAAACCGATTGCTGCTCGATGTGTACACAAAAGAAAGGTATGTTCACTCAAGAAATTAAAACTTTTCGCACTTACATCGAAACAACTTATGATCCCATACGCTTGGAGTCCATAGTGTATCGAGCGTCCCAAACCTTGAAGGAAAAATTTAAAGAAAAAGTCTCTAAGTTCAGACTTCCTTGGTCACACCGAGGATAGGTATAGGTTGGCACTCGAAATGCATCCACCTAAGTTTCCCAAACTACCTACCTCAGAACTGGCTCTGGCTTGGTTTCCTCCATACCCTTGGTGGTTTACTTGCAAAGAGATGTTCAAATACAAATCTCAAAGGAAACTAAAGCCATCTGAGACTGTGACATGGGCTCGACATTGGCTTCATAATTTCCCAGGGCATCTTTGCTATGACCTTTCTGCCATGTCGATTCTTTCGAATGAAGGCGCAGGTGCGAATGCTTGGGAAATCCCCAAATAATTCTTACTTTCTTTATTTTAACATTTTGTCTTATGTGTTTCACTTTTCAGCCATCAGAATAAAAACTGTTGCATCGAAGACCCGGGAAGGAAGTAGTTCCCAAACAACTATTGAGGCTGATGACGATGTGCCCAAAGCAACTCTAACAATTACTCCTGCAACAACAACAACAAACACCATTGCTCCAACTCCAACCATCTTTCCAACTCCAACAACTGCTCCAATCCCAAAGGTAATCAATTCACCCTGGTATTTCGAATGGCTTTGAGTTTCTGATCGACGTCTAACTCATGTTTACATTATTTCAGACTAGTAAACTCCCACCAACCACTCCAAAGAAGATAAAACCTAGTACCAGTGGGAAGACTCTTAAGGCTGGGGAAAGTTCACCAATGGCTTTGAAAAAGAAGCAAAAGAAAGACATTCCAAAAGATACCAACGTCTCTGGACTTGATTCCAGGGATGTTGCTCCCTCACAAAAATCCAAAAATCCACCTTCGACCTCCAACGTAATGTTGGAACACATAGACAACAATATTTCTTCTGACAATCCACAGGTGACTTGAATTCGAATTTTTAACAAAGATAGCTATTCGTACCTTACTACAAATTTTATAATCTTTCTTTATTTATGTAGGATGATTCAACTCCAGTTCCGACTACTTCGACTCCACTCCAACAAACAGCTGCTCCGATCTATTCTTCTCCTCATGGAGATTCAAGTAATCTGGTGCAGAATAAAGGTTCTTCCAACATGGCGGTTCCAACTGGGGCTTCTGAACAGCCAGATGACCAAGGCACTTCGCCTCCTCTTAGAGAAACAAATGAACCAACACTTGAAGTTGCTAAGGACGTGCCTCCAGAAACTTCTCAACAAAAGTCCCCTCTCGAAATCCCTCAAGAGAGTGAGAAGGTACCTCAAGCTGAAGAGGAAAAAGCAAATGCCTCTCAAGAGAGTGAAGACTCTAGTGATGAAGGATCTGAGGACGAAAGAGGAGAAGAGGATGAAGATGGTTCCAGCGAAGGAACGGAATCCGATGCTGGTGGTAATCAAGATGATGACATCGAGGTGGTAGACTTGATCGATGATGAAGAGGATGACGAAGAAGCAAATAATGAAGGTGATGGTGTTCCCACTAGTGAACCAATGGATGTTGAAATGGACGTTACTCCATTGCGTATGGAACTTCTAGAGTCCTCCCAAGGTAAAACAGCTGAAGAGGAGCTAAACCTCTTAAAACGAAATGACCCTATTGGGTACATGAAAGCTAAGTTGGCTCAGACGGACACTCCACTTCCTAAGGCTGGTTCTAGTTCGAATCTTGATTCGACGACTTCTGATGATAGGGTTGTACTTCTTCATAAGATTAGGAAGACAATCCTTGACGTGGATCTCTTCGAAGTATTAAAGAAAGATAGTACAGCCTGCTTTATCATGAAGGGACTTCTTAATCAAGTTGACCTTACCACCTGTTCTTTGGAAGTCAGCACTATTCTGTTCGAACTGCAATCTTTGATAGATAACGTAACTGGGTGTCTCCTCCAAAACGAATCTGCTGCCAATAAAGTCCAAGAGAAACGAACTGCAATGGACGCTGCTTACGAACATGCCTCAAAGCTTACTAAAGAAGTTGAAGAGCGTGCCATGCATATCAAGTAGGCTAAAGTTGATTACGAGCTTCGAGCTCAGTCCATTCTTCTCTGGGAGAAACAGATTCTGGAACTTCAGCATAAAATTAAGGAGGCCCAACAACAACAGCTTGCATATGAGTCCAACACCTTTGGCAATCGATTCGAAGAACTTCTTAATAAAGGACTTGTTGAGACGGAAGCAGCTGAACAGCTTAAAGGTGAAGTTGCTATCCTCGAAAGTGCCAAACGCTTCACTCAACAAAGACTTGAATCTTTTAAGAGTATATTCGATCGATTGAGGAACAATACCCACTTCTGAAACTTGTTTATTTAATGAATCTTGTATTTCAATTGAATGTTTGCTTGTAACCTTTGAACAATGCCATTTTGGCAATTTATTTCACCATTTTGGCATCTCATTATATCTTTGTGATTACGTTGCTATTATTCGAATCTCCTGCAGACGTGGTTTATATTTCTTTAAATACTTCCCATTAACCTTTAGGATTCGTTTATCGTCTGCCAACTCTTCGATTTCATATGCATTGTTTGAAAATGTCTTTACTATTCGAAAAGGTCCTTCCCAATGAGGTGACCATTTACCTAATGCTTTATTTTTCTTGTCCATGGGCAATATAACTTTCCAAACTAAGTCATTAGTACTAAATGTTTTACCTTCCACCCTTTTGTTATATGCCCTGGCAACTCTTTCCTTTTGCCTCATCAGGATTTCCAATGCGTGCAATCTAACTTCATCCAACTCAACTAATTCATTCATCATCATTTCCCAATATAATGAAGATGGGATTTCTTTTTATCTTTGAATTCGAATTGACTGTAGATGAATTTCTACCGGTAAGACCGCATCATGACCAAATGTTAATTGAAAAGGTGTAGTGTTAGTGGCTTTAGGGATGTTCTACAGCCCATAGTATTTGATCTAAAGTCTTATGCCAATTTCTTGGTTTTTTACTAACATGTTTTTTAATCAAACCTATTATTACTTTGTTGGCTGCTTCGACCTGACCATTTGCTTGAGCATAATATGGTGTTGACGTCAGCAACTTAAACCCCATTTCTTGGGCAAATTATTGCATCTTTTTACCAGTAAACACAAATCCTTGGTCTGTGGTTATGCTCTCTGGCAATCCGAACCTATAGATAATTTGTTTCTGTATGAATTCGATGATAGTCTCTTGATCTACAGCTACTAATGGCATTGCTTCGATCCATTTGGTGAAATAGTCTATTCCTACCAAGATATATTTCTGACCTTTAGATGAAGCAGGATTGATTTCTCCTATTAAATCTAAGGCCCATCCTCTAAAGGGACATGGTTTAATGATCGAATGCAACTCACTCGCAGGAGCATGTTGAATCCCTGCATGTTTCTGGCATTCTTCACATCCTTTGGCAAAATCTATACAATCTTTGAGCATACTGGGCCAGTACATACCATATCGAAATAGCAACCACTTCATTTTATGGCCTGCTTGATGTGCCCCACATGCCCCATTGTGGACTTCTGATAATGCTAGATATGCCTCACTTTCTCCCAAACATTTGAGTAATACGCCGCCTTCTTGGGTCTTCTTGAACAGTTCATTTCCCATAAGGACATATGATAATGCTCTATATTTTATTTTTCTGTCTACATTCAATGTTGGATTTTCTAAATACCTTACTAATGGATTTCACCAATCTGTATCTGCTAAAGTGTTTATGGCTAATACTTCGAACCTATCTTTATCACCATAACTTAATTTAATATTCTCTAGATCTGATGGTGTAAGTCTAGTAGTCATGACTCTTCCTCTTATTTCGATCAAATCCTCAAAGTTTTTGGCAGAAACTTTATACCCTGAAGCCAGTTGTGCTAGGTCATTTGCTTCTTGATTTTCTATTCTTGGTATGTGCTGAATATCCATGTATTCGAATTTTTTGAGTAGCCTATTAACTATGACAAAATATGTCATCAGATTTTCTTTTATGCATTTATATTCCTTCTTTATCTGCTTGACCACTAACTTTGAATCACCTTTGATTTCGACTCTAGTTGCCCCCAATTCCAACAAAGCTTCAAGTCCAACAATGAGCGCTTCGTATTCAGCTTCATTGTTCGAGCAACGAGGACCATCTAACTTATACTTGAATTTTGTTGGAATTCCTTCAGGAGAAATTATGAGAACTCCAACACCACTGCCCTCTCTGTGGGTCGAACCATCAAAGTATAGCTTCCAAGGATGCATTTCGACATAGCCCATGACAGGCTTTTCGACCAATGAATGGTCCACAATGAAATCAGAAATTACTTGACCTTTCACAGCTCTTAAAGGCACGAAAGTCAAAGCATATTCTGTCAAGGCTAAAGCCCATTTACCAATTCTGCTATGCATTATTGGTTTTGAAAGCATGTGTTTGATAACATCGAAATGAGATGAAACATAAACATCAATGTTTTATATAATACTTGAGTTTCATACAAGAAAAGTATAAACAAAGACACAACTTTTCTATATTACTATATCTAGTTTCGCATCATTCAACACCCTACTTAAATAATATATGGCTCTTTCGATGCCATTACTATCTTCTTGTACTAACATACTACCTATAGTAAGTTCAGAAGCAGATATGTACAATCTCATGGGTTTTCCTCATGAAGGTGGAGAAAAGATAGGAGGCTGAGAGAGATATCTTTTGATCTGGTCAAAGGCCTCCTGATGTACTTCGTTCCACTCGAAGGCTTGGCCTTGCTTTAAACAAAGTAGTGGAGAGAAAGCTTGAGTCTTTCCACTTAGATTCGAAATGAATATCCTGAGAAAATTAATCTTCCCCAGCAGAGATTGCAACTCCTTTTTCGATGTGGGTGCTTTAGTCTCCATGATGGCTTTGGTCTTATTCTGGTTGATTTCGATTCCTTTTTTATGAACCACAAAGCCCGTGAAATCTCCCGCCACACAAAAATGCACATTTATGGATTCATTTTAAGCTATGTTTTCTCATTCTTTCGAATGATTGGCTCAAATGATGCAGATGGGTTTCTACAGATATAGATTTGATGACTATATCATCAATGTACACCTGCATAAATGTCTCAATAAAATCATGAAAGATGGAATTCATTGCTCTTTGGTAAGTTGCCCCAAAGATTTTTTAAACCAAAAGGCATCACTACCCATTCATAGGTGCCTAGGCTCCTCGGGCAACTAAATGTCGTCTTAGCAACATCTTCTTCAAGAATAAAGATCCGTTATAACCGTAGTATCCATCTAGCATACTTAGGTATTCGAATCCTCGCAGCAGTAATCTATTAACATTTCGCCACGCACATAGAGTATTGATCTTGGGGTTGCGTGATTTAAACCCTAAAGTCTATGCATATTCTCAAGGAACCATTTTCTTAATAACAGTACTATATTTGCTAACCATTCGACATACCTTGTAGTTCGATGAATTTGCAACGCAAAGAACCTTTCGACCTCGCCTTTGATTGTGAGCAATGTCGCCGAACCTCCTAGGAGTTTGCTTGATGGGCTTCTTGCCATCCTTAATTGAAGTCTCGGTCCACTAACTCCTTTTCAAACCTGCATTTCATTATAGTCCCATGCAAAGCAATCTTTGTTTTTGAGGACTTTGATCACCTCTTGCTTGAAGCTTCACGAGTTTCGCACTTATGTAGGTTATTCTTTTATATTGTCATCCCCAAATTCACCTCTTCGAGTGGATCTTGTGCTAACATTTTGGCACCGAGTTTGTAGGGTCCTTCTCAAGCCCAAGGGTTCCGTGATCATAAATGGCATCAAGCCTTTGATCTATTTCGCATGCCCTGTGGTGAATCTTTCAACCATTCCGCCGAGTTCTGCTTACTTCAATCAGATGTTCTATTGCAGCCTCCGCCGCTTCCATTCATTCTCACCATAGGTCAAATCCTTCAAGAAAGAGGACTCGCCATGAGCAGGATTGTCGAACCCCACCTGGTGGTGCCTTTATGTGCCTTCGACCCTTCATCTCCCTTAATTATTTTCCTATCCCAAGACATGCCATCATGGCAAAGGGTCATGTAGTAGTGCGATCTCTTGTTTCATTCATTTCGCCACTTGGGGTACGTGGAGCTATTTGCCGATACTTGTCATAATTCCTTTTGTTAACCGATTGATCGTTGTCATGAAGTAACTCTCGTCCGCTTCAATATTTTCCACTATACCATCTTCTCTAGAGGACTAACCTTGGTGCATCGACGAAGGAACCGCCCCACGCCATGAATCCACTCTCTTCCCAACAAAGAAGTTATAATTGGCCTTGGTCGATCACCATGAACATGGTGGCCTCGCAATTGATCCGACGGTTAACTCCACTTGCACCACTCCCAATGTTTGTCCTACTTTCCCTTCATAGTTGGATAGGACCATGTTGTGTGGTTTGACATCATTTTCTTGAATTCCTAACTTTTCAAGCATGAATCGAGGCATAAGATTAATCATAGTGCCTCCATCCACCAAAACCTTGTTCACCCCATGGGCTCCACCTTTGCTCGAATGAACAGTGGTTTCAAATGATTCTTCATTGTTGATCCGGGTGTTCAAGAATGCGTTATCCATTACATAGTAGCAGACTGTTTCATCAAATCAATGGTATCTTCTTCTTCGATTCTTGGCTCAAATTCAGATGGTAGTACAGATACCACATTGCAATTTAGGTTTAGTGAGGATTCTCCTTCCGATTCAAGTGATCCGTCAAAGATATCCTCGCCTTCTTCCGGACTTGGAGTGTACTTTTGATTCATCTGGCTTTGTTTCGGAGAAAAGCCTCCTGCTAACTGGAGGTTTGTTTTCAAGTTGCTTACTTGTTGTTGGTTTGTTGGTACTTGACACTTCTTTGTTGTTCGTCAAGTCGCTTCCTTTGTCCTGCCAAGGCTTCTTTCACCCTTCGATCGCTGCCGCCGCCATTGGGATCTTGACATGGGATTCTTACCCTTATAATTCTCCAACCTCAATTCCTCCTCTTGCAGTGTTGAATTGTCTTCGATATACCATGGCATGACGCCGATTTCGCCATTACCCTTCCATTTATCCTTCCCTTATTGGTGTTGACTTGCAGCCATTTGTTTGTTGGTACTTCAAATAGGATTTTGAATGTCACCCTTCGAGCACCTTGGATATGGGCTATCAGCTCGTTGAATGTGATTACTATCAAACCGCCGACTATCTCGACCAACTTCCTTGTGATTCCGCAAGGGGTGAAGGGAATCGCTTCAATGCTCCACCATGTTCGTCATATGTGAACATCTGGGCAAATCAAGCACTTTGTTGTCCCTTTGTGACAATAACTAAAACTCCAACAAACTCTCACCACTCTAGGATAACATTTGAACAATTGGTTATCTTGGTGCCAATTTACTCCGGCTCGAGCCCTTTGTTTTCTTTCTCGACGCAAAGAACTCTCGTTGCATATGATGTTGCATCTGACAAAGCATCATTTCAAAGATGTCCTTGTGGCACATCATGAGATATTGTTTGAGGTCGGTATCCGCAGATAACCTCCTTCATTCTCAGATTTCTCTTTTCAAGGTATCTTTCCATTTCCTCGCATCTCGAATGTGGTCTCTCCATGTCCACCATATTGACATCCACATCTTCCCTTTCTCAACATCATCTCCCCATCCCGATGGTTTGATGTCTTCGATCCGAATCTTTGAACTTTCTGGGGCAGAGTATTTCACCATATAATCAAACTTCCCACTGGGTTCCCCTAGGGTATCCTGCATCTCTTTTTGAGGAATGTTACCATCTCTATCCTCCCCTTTTGTCTCATCATCTCCCATCCCGATGGTTTGATGTTCGATTCGATTTTCGAACCTCTCGAGCGTAATATTTTACCGTGATAGTCGAACTTCCCACTAGGTTCACCCAAGGTATCCCATATCTCTTTTGAGGGAGGCTTGTTTTGTAATCGAACCTTCTCCGCTTGAGCCTCAGCCTTGGGCCTCGTGTCAATTCTTGCTTCGGTTTTCCGGCCCTCAAGAGTCTGGTTTCTTTGAAACAACAACTGGCGTTGATTCGATCGAAGTCTCTAGTTGTTTGTGGATGTCTTCAAGAACTCCATGGTTGACTTCGACCAAGACCCAACTCTCACCTCGCTTTCCTCTTTCAATGTAGTGGCCCTTGGTCCGCTCCACCATATTGATTTCTCCAATGCTCAAGGCTCGAGTAGTTGGTGTCCGCAATATCCGTAGGGTCTTCATCCACTTTCATTTTTGGTTTATCAGCAAACTTTAATCTGCCATCTTTAATTGCGTTTTGAATCAAGTCCCTGAAAAGAAAACACTGTGAGGTTTTGTGGCCTAGGAAACTATGATATTTACAAAATCCTCTTTTCTTTCTTTGATCTAAGGGAGGTATTTTGACGCTTGTGGCACTATTAATTGGCCATCTTTGACAAGTAAATCAAGATCTCGTCACACTTTGTTACATCCAAGGTATACACCTTCTTTGGAAACTTGTCATTTTTCTCATTTTCGACAATTTCTTTCCCTTTTGTGGGAACTAAAAGCTTACAAGAGTAGGGTGGAGCCTGTTTTAATTCAGCGAGATCTATTTCGACCTCTTCGAACTCGTGATAGTCTTCAACTTCCTCCGCTTCGACATAGGAAATTCTTTCCTTTTATTACTTTAAAAGCCCTAGCCTTTTCGCCTTTAGCCTTCGACTTGTCGAACCCTATCTCGCTAACTGAGCCATGTCCCTCAAGTATTGTGTGTCTAATTTCTTTCGAATAGAATAGTCCGTGCCACCAAGCCATTTCGACTAGCTCATGTTCAGACTATCGTGAAACATCTAGATTTCAAGAGTCTCGAACCTATTTAAGTATTCATCTATGGGTTCAAGAACTTCTCTTAACACTTGCTAGTTCCTTTAGACTTATCTTGGATTGTCCCATATAGAACTGTTCATGGAACAACCCTCTAAGAGGGTCCAGTATCTATGGATCCAGGGGCAAAGTAGTGAACCATGTGAAAGCATTTTAGTAAGGAACTTGGGAAATATTTAATCCTAAGGTTCTCATTATTTGCTATGTCTCCGCCTCCGCTTAGATACCTAGCTATGTGTTCGACTCGTTGACTCATTAGTATCTCCAAAGAAACTTTGTAAACTTAGGGATCTTGTATCCTTGGCAAATCAAGATGGATTACATAGTCTGCTATGGAGAAGCGAATTTGGCCTTCTAATTCTCAGACATCACCGCTTTGGGCCATAATCCTTTCTATCATGGTGGTTAGATTATTCTCTCAAGATGTTGTCATTTCAATCCCATGGACAACGCAGATCGGCATCTTGGTTTCGACCTACCATGACAACTCTTCGGGTTGTTCTTCTCGAAACGCTGACTCCTAGTCTTTCACCCTTGCCCCGGTTCCATAATTCCCTTGTGGTTCCTCTCGAATCATGGGCATCTAGTCTTTCGACCCTTGCTAATGGTTCTATCACTCCCTCTCGGGTTCTTGAATCATCGGGCATCTACCCTTTGTGCTATTGCCCCAAGTTAACTCCCTCTCCGGCGGCCTATAAGGTGGGTCGTCAACCATCTGTTCATGATAGGTGCTCGTCGAACCAATGCCCGGCTCGCCCACGTCGGAGCTTAAGAAATCGCTATTTGACTCATATTGTCTCGTTCTCTGCTTGTCATAGTCACATTTTTAACTATTGGGGTGAAGATTTCTTACATAGTTTGTGCTAACACCCCATCATATTATGGTTACTATCATCCATTAACCGCCTAAAAGCCATTTGGTTCTCTCGTGGTTAAGATAGGCGCGACTATAACCCACCCGACCCTTGGTTATTTGTCATGAATTGATTAGCCCCGCATCCCACCCTAAGCTGCAGGACACGCTCGACGTCAAGTCTCAAACCCGCCATAAAAGATGTTGGCATTCCATACCGGGAATTTCTCGGTCTATTACTATCAAACCGAATGGTCTAGTTGGTGGTGGGTAGCGAAATGGGTTTGTGCCCCGATGGTGGGACAAATCCCTGTGATACCCAGTGGTTCCTGTATTGCCTAGGATCGAATTGTTTGCCGACATGCCACTTGTTCCGCTCTGCGGGCCATACTATTAGTAGAAGATGCAACGGACCGTGCATTCAAGGATCGCACGATGTCCCGTCGAAATGATGCATTAGTGCCTGCATGTGGGGCGCTTCCCTCGTGGATTGTTTGGGTCCGACATCCTATTATTTCGATTTCTTCGGGTAATGGTTGGTTATCGCTAGTTATTCTACCACTCCTAAGGTTCATATACCAATGAACTTTGTTTACTCAAAAAAACTTTTTTATAATAATTATGTCTTATACGCGTTAGTTTTAATTAGCAACAACCAATTTCTGTCCCACTGGGCGTGCCAATTTGTTCACAGTGATTTCTGGTAAAACAACCGCTAGTCCTCCAAACTATCAAACAAGCGTTATGATTGTTGTTTAATCCCTTGGTAACTTGCAGGATCGACTAGATTGATCCTATGGGTATTGGTCGCTTGCATAAACTTAAAATAAAGATTCATGTTCAAGACTTGTTTTGAATGTTTTATATATGTTTAAGTGTATTTCGATTAAGATGTCCAAGAAACTAATAACTTAATCAAGTAAAGCAATATAAACCTGATTTGAACAAGTAAAAGCATAAAGACTTCGAACGCAGTAAAATGTATAAATGCGGAATGCTTAAATGACTTTCAAATGTAAAAGGCTTTCAAAGTAAAAGCATGAAGTGTAAAAGATAGAAATGTAAAAAGTATGTAAAAGTCAAAAATAAGAGCTAATGTAAGCTTTAAAAGTAAAAGGTTTCAAATGGAATAAAAGCGTTAAATGCAAAGAAAGTTAAATGACTTTGAATATAAAAGATTTAAAAGACATTGATGCAAGATAAAGATAAACTGAAAGATAAAGATGCGTTATTGAATAAAAGTTTTGGTGCAATCATATGTACATCATTCGAGCATTCGCTTCCCTAGCCATGTGGTATTTTGAATGTTTATCAATTTTGTACAATAGATATACACACGAAATCCTAACACTAAGACTTCTATTTATACTATTTCTAATAACGGTCCGACTTATGAGATCTTGCCACGCTTCAGCCATGCAAAACACTATGCTTTCTAGCTTCCACCGTTCGAACCGCTTCAACAGCACATATTCGAACTTCCATTTATCCCGCCACGCTTGAATTTCAAATATCCGAACTGTCTTTCGCTTCAACTCGCTTAAACATCACGCTACTATCACTCAAGCTCCTTTTATGTATCTCATCATAATTACTACCAAGCTCCGTGTTTCAAAGATATCCATTCAAGAGCTAACTCTTTCATTCTCGAACCATAACATTTCTTTATTCTAACGAACACTAACATTGTTTTGTTTCGAGCTTAATGATTCCTCATCGAATCATAGATATCAAAATCTTCACCAACAACCTGTTAATACTTTAGTATCTAAATTGAGTTTTATTTAGAAAATAAAAAGCATTGATTTTTTAAAAAAATTGAAAATAATAAAATCGCTTTTTTCTCAAATATTAAAAAGTAGTCAATTTATTTTTAAACCATCATTTTTTTTTGAAAATCAAAAATAAATATATTTCAAAAATAAAAATCAAATGATTTTTTCAAATATAAAAAAATTGATTTTTTTTAAATAAAAACTCAATTTTTCTCAAAAAAAAAAATCAAAAATAAATTGTTCTTGGCAGAAAACCTTATTAAAGTGATTTTAGGGACTTGGAAGCTTAAGTGTCGAACTCAAGTTCCAAGCTTGTCATTGTCTTGCTTATCCAAGTCAAGGGAGCCCTATTTATATCATTCCTTCCTTGAAGCTATTTCTTTCCTTCCGAATCGCCTCACTCATTAACCATGGCTTTGAAGGCAAGGAGTTAGTCGTTATTATGCCTTGTAATCATTCACTAGTAACGCCTCATAAAGACTCTAGGAGCTCTTCATCTTCATAACGCTATTCAACCATTCCTACCGGAGTACCACGAGCCACCTCGGCCTAAGCCGCCCTGTCTTTCCCGAGATCCAAGTCGGACATAGATCTCTCTTGATGGTCGAGACCTATCCCGGATCCTCCATCCTGCATCCATCTCGGTGAGGATTTTTGCATGTTCATAAGCCCCTTGGTCGCTTCTTCAACTGCAGTTTGACCAAACAACAACCCTTAATCCCTTAGCGAGATGTGTTACATTTTCAAACTTTTCCAAAGTGTGACACGTGACCCACGTGACACCAATTCAACGGTTGTATATATTTTTATGTGTTTGCCCTATAATAGGAAAACCCGATTTCACGCCACCCTTTCCTCCTACTCATTATATTTCACTTAATTGCTCTCCGTGAAATTTTTCTTACAAATCTCCAAATCCCATCTGCGCTTCTTGCCGTCCGCTATTTCAAACACATCCTTTCAATCGATCGATCATCAACCTGTGTATCCTCTTTTCCCTACATTGCTTTTTGTTTCATTCTAAACATGGTCATCATTAGGGGAATGCGATGATTTTGGTCGCAAAATCCACTTAGGAAACGAAGAACAAAAACCTCGTTTGAGGAATGCGCGAGATGAGCAATGCTCAAAGAATAACCGACCTAAAGAGAGTCACAGATAGGGTTTGCAATCGTTTTTACTCGATAGTGATTCTGATTCCACTCTTCGTGTTCGGTGGAGCTTATAATGGAAACCAACCGTCTGATCAAAGGAGAAGTCGAGGCTTTAAACGGAGCCTAATACAAGATGAAGAAATCGCTTCTACACTCTTAAGGAGTGTCTCGCCTACAGGAGACGAAGATGACGTGATTCCGAGTCTTGTGAGTCCGGGAAAGTGTCCGCATGATCCGTCCTCGTGAAGTCAAACCAGAGTGGTTTTACTTTTATAACGTGATCAAGAGTTTGACATTCACCCCCTTCTCCGACTTCCGAGACCGATATCCTTCGTACCATCAACCTTGCTCCTCCCACTCTGTCCCAATAGTTGGCTTCATCCGCCTTTGAAATAATATGCCGAGCCCTATCTATAACTCCCACCATTGGTCTCTGTTTTTCCTTCTTAGAAATAAAAAGCACGGAGCCCTGAAACTTGCCACTGCATCCCAAAAGAAGTTTCCTCCAAGCCTACACCCCAATTTCAAGGGCTACAAAGAACGTTTCATCCGAGTTAGATGTGGGTCCCGGTGCCCTTATATTATTTATGCATACGTATGGGCATCATAAGTTCTCTTTATTGGACTTGTGATCCGCTTCCTATTTCTGGTTTTGATTATGATAGTCTGAGCGATTCCGAAATCCTTTCCCTAGAAATTCTGGACTCCTTCAAACCGATCCGGGTCAAGGATCTACTTGCCCTATTCTCGAGGAAGTCCTCGACTTCCTAGGTGTTTTTTATTTAGCTTTATTCCATTTTTTTTATTTGTATGCTTACTCCTTGTTCCATTTTTCCACGCATAAAATGACTGATATGTCAATGAAAGAACAGAAGAAGCTGATGGTCGCGGCTCGCGCTGCTCGGATGGATGTCGGTGGACCCTCCGAGTCCAAATCCAATTTGGCCGGACTGGAAGTGCGTAATCCGAAGAAAAAGAAAAACGTCACGACTCGTGACCCTGCTCCAGAAACAATCGTTCTCTCTGCTTCCCCACTGAAGCGCCCTGCAGAACCAGAGCCAGCCCCCGAGCCTATCCCAAAAAAGCTGAAAACCGTTATGGGGAATGAGACTAACTCGGCAGACTGGGCCATCTCCAATTTGCTAAAGGATACTGGAGGTAGCCATGATCATGCCTCTTCAGAAAATCGGTTCTGGGCTACTGATTTTGACGGCCTCAAGTTTCTGTATGATCATCTGAATGCCACAACCGATGTGAATAAACTGACTAGTCTAGGCTCGCAGCAGATCACTAAACAGCTGAGCTCATACCTGATGAGGTGTGTCAGACTCACTGCTTTGTTCGAGTCTGGTGATCGTGGAGAAGAAAAAAGCCGATCCGGAGTTAGAGGTCAAAGGTTAGTCGACAACGAGCGGGCCTCTTCAATGCCAATAATGCATTCAAGAACAAACTCTCGGAGGCTGCCGATGACATCACAAGCCTTGAAGAGAAGAATTCAGAAGCCAGTAAACGGATAAAGACTTTGGAAGATGAGCTTGCCCAGATGTCTATCAAGTTCCAGGATTCTAAAAATCATGTTCGAGTGAAGGAAGTAATCAAGAAATCCTGATGGGTATGCCGATGCCGGGACTTAGCTTTTGATCGCCAAAGCTCAAGTCACTCGCTTATACCCCGGTTACAGATATCTCGGAGGTTGATTACTTCAAGACTATTGTGGATGGGAATGGTGGAGGTTGATGAAGATGATAGCGAGACCACTATTAGCTTAAGAAACGCTAAGATGGATGTCGATCCTCCGACCCCAATCCCCGACTTCTTCTTTTGTTTCCATAGTTAGTCATCCTTTGACGGATGCTTGTATTTTGAATATTCACCGCCGGCTTATGCAATTTGTACTTTGAATATTCGCCCTACCTGGGCTATTTTAATTGCTTTATGAATTTTGTTACCAATCCTCCGAGTCTAGTTGCGAACTTTTATGTGGCATTTATGCCCCTGTCAGCTGTGGATGCAACAGCAATCCTAGTGGTTTTGAGAAAAACACATAACATTTGTTCAGTAACCCCACACACGCATCTCTTGTCAATCCCGACTTGCTTAGACCGAAGAAAGTGTTAAGGGAACATTAGATGCAACTTTAGTAAAAGGTTTTTATTCCATTCGCTTTAAGATTGCTCATTAACGGTTCGTGAATATCATGCCGAGGTTCAAGCCT
>CM038797.1:27525375-27694367 GCA_021764765.1 Vicia sativa
GATCTTACATTTGAAGCTACCGTCCCTGACATTGACAACATCACCGGATCGAGTAAGGTGACCAGAACCGGAAGAGTGTTCTCTCCAGATATCTCTCCTCCAAAAGACACGCGACTCACTCGCATTCCAACTATTCAATCCATTCCCAAGCTAGAGGAAAGAACGTTGACTCATCACCTCGGCGAAGTACCAAAGGAATTCTTGAAGACACCTCAAACAAGAAATGGAGGAAATTCTAAAGATTATCAAGAAGAGTGACTACAATGTGGTGGAACATTTGGGACAGACTCCGTCCAAGATCTTCATGCTTGCTCTGCTCTTGTGCTCAGAGGCTCATGCTAACGCCTTGGTGAAGTTTACGAAGAATGCTCATGTGCGCAAGACACTACTCTTGACCGGTTTGAAGTTTGTATTGCTAGCACTGCTGCCAACAACGGCCTAGGCTTCTCGATCTTGATTTGACTCTCGGAAAGAAACACAACAAAGCCTTGCACATTTACATTGAATGCAAGGCGTTACCTTATCTCATGTTTTGGTTGATACGGTTACGCTCTGAATATCCTACGAATTGCTTTTGATCGACTTGATGTTGAAGGGTTGGTTACGAGACCGGTGACATTATTGTGAGAGCTTTTGATGGTTCTAAGCAAGCGGTGCTTGGAGAGCTCACTACTGCTGTTAAAGTCGGTTCCACGGACTTTTGACTCCACTTTCTTTGTCATGGACATTAAGTCCGACTTACTCTTACCTACTTGGGCGCCCTTGGATACATGGGGCCTTACCTCTACCTTGCAAAGGGAAGGTTGTTCTGATATGTGGTGAAGAGAATACATGGTCGATCATCTATCATTCCGATACCTCGAGGTGGAGGTGAATTCTTGAGACTCCTGTCAAGCTTTTGAAACAATACCCAGTCGTGCACATGGACTCTCCCGTCCTCCCAAGTTGCTAAAGTTCCGCTAGGATGGCCTCATTGAAAGATGCTCAGTTTCTTTGTTGAAGAGGTAGTGCTATTTGGGGACAGCTCCACGATCTCCTTTCAAATTTGACAAGGCTGGTTTAGGCTTCACCATCAAGGTCGAAGATGATCGCAGCGAGGCAGCCAACTTCCTTTCGCATCGGTCAGTGGAATCCATGCTATAGAAGGGCGACAACGACTTGACATCGACAAGTGGATCTTCGACTCGGATCATGGGCTCGACAATTGGAAGGCGAAGGCGTCATACCAATCTCCTTTAGTCGGGTAATTGCTCTTGTTTTGTTTTGCTTTTCGTATTTGCTATGTTTTGAACAATAAACTCTAAAGCCTAGTGCCTTTCCGGGCATCATGGCTCGTTAGCGAGGTTATTATCATCGTTTGCGTATTTTCATTCAATAAATTCGTTGGACTTTTGCATTCAATTGTTTGTTTTCTTTCTTTTCTTTATCACCCTTCAAAAGCTATGTGTTTCTTACACACCCGTGATACTGCTGAGAATCACTCGAATCTCGTTAATAACACTATGCTATTGCTAAATATGACTTGATAATCCGATCTCCCAAGCGAAGGCGAAAGTGAGGAAGATTGTGAAGTGCGGGAGAACTTGCGGGGCTACAGCAAGAAGAAGCGAGTTATCTGACCACCACGAAGACAAGTTGAGGTTGTGAATTTGAGTCTTGTGAAGACGGAAAAGAGATCAAGATAGGAGGCGGGTCTTGAGGATAGTGTTAAAGAAAGATTGGTTCGGATGCTACGAGACTATATCGAGGTTTTGCTTGGTCATACGAAGACATGCAGGTTTGGACATTGACATTGTGGTACAGCGATTGCGACAAAAGAAGGTTTTCTCGGTGAAAGCGGAAGGTTAAATCGCGTCACTGAAATGTCGAGAGAAAATCAAAGCCGAAGTTATGAAGCAGTTCAACACGAATTCTAGCCGTTACTTCTTATCCACGTGGGTTGCAAGCGTGGTTCTGTACCTAAGAAGGATGGCAAGAATGCGAATGTGTGTGGATTACGAGATACGAACAAGCGAGTCAGAAAGCGATTTCCCACTTCCTCATATTGATATTACGGTTGACAACACCGCTCGGCATAAGGTTTTCTCCTTCATGGATGGTTTCTCCGGTTACAATCGGATCAAAATGGCTCCACGAGGACATGGAAGACTACTTTTGTTACGGTGGGGCACTACGCTACAAGGTTATGCCGTTGAAGAGCGCCACTTATCAGCGTGCTATGGTGACATTATTTCATGACATGATTCATCACGAGATAGGGTCTCGTCAGCGACATGATAGCTCGATTACGGGAAGAAGAACATCTTGATCATTTGAAACTATTTGTGATTGAAGAGTGCAGTGAGACTCGATCTAACAAGTGCACCTTTGGAGTCGGATCGGAAAACTCCTAGGGTTTGTTGTCGATGGAAAGGTATTGAGGTTGACCCGCCAAGGTTAAAGCCATTCAAGAAATGCGGTGCCCATACGAGAGAAGGAAGTCGGAGGTTTCTTGGGCCGATTGAATTACATTGCGGTTCATTGCACACTAGCGCTGCTTGTGAGCCAATCTTCAAGTTACTTAAGAAAGATCAAGTGGTAGAATGGAATGGCGATTGCGGATCGCTTTTGACAAAATCAAGGAGTACCTCTGAATCCTCCTATCTTGATGCCGCCCTGAAGGAAGACCTCTTATCATGTACTTGGCGGTGTTAGAGAACTCAATGGGGTGTGTGTTGGGGCAACATGGCCAGTCAGTCGAAAAGAGCATGCGATATACTACCTTAGCAAAAGTTTACCGGTGAAACAAGAGACTCACAACTTGAGAAAACTTGCAGCTTTGGCTTGGGCTGCTTTCGACTAAGGCGATATATGAACTCACACTACCTTGTTGATTTCCAAGATGGATCCGATAAAATACATATTTGAGAAACCAGCTCTCTCGGAAGAATAGCAAGATGGCAAATGATTTTGACCAGTATGACATCCAGTACACTTCTCGAGCGATCGAAGGAAGTGTAGTGGCCGATCATTTGGCTCATCAAGCCGTGGATGACTATCGGTCTATGCGGTTCAATTTCAGAGCGAAGATGTTTTACTAATTCTGATTACGAAGAACCGGGACAGACGAAGGACACGAACAAGGATCGATGGACTATGGTCTTTGATGGAGCCTCAAGCCTTGCAATGGCATTGGCGCCATCATTACATCCTGATGGACATACTCCTTTCACGCTAGATTATGCTTGATTGCACCAACATGGTCGAATCTGACGTGCATCATGGGTCTTAAAGCGCCATTGACTTAAGAATCAAGTACTTAGTGTATGGAACTCGACTTTAGTGATCGGTCAGATTAAAGGAGTGGGATACAAAGCATCCGAATCTTATTCCGTATCGAGCATGTGATAACGCATTTTATATAGTATATTTGATTTAGTTTTCATAAATAATGTTAGTATTTTTATTTAATTATTTCATTTTATTTCCATATTATTTGGTATTTTTATTGTTTGGTATTTTATTTTAATTAGACAAATTGAGCAAAGTGAAGAAATTAAGAGAATTATTGGATTAAATATGCAAGAAATGAAGAAAAAGGGTGTGCAAAGCAAAGTGATGGATCAAGGTTTATTATCTTCAAACTGGCCCAGAAATCAGGCCCATGCAAGCAAGCAAACCTAAAGCACGTACAAGAGTGAGGCATGCGTCTCACCTCTCTCCTACAAATGAGGCACCGCCTCGGACCCTTCCCTTAGTGGGGCGTCGTCTCCTTGCCACGTGGCCCTAGGAGGATCGTGAGGCGCCCGTCTCAGCGTGGTCAAATGGATGAGTAATTCTCGGGACGACGCCTCCACTTATAGCGGTTAGAGCGAGATATTTTAGGAGAAAGTGGTGCGAAAATATCGAAAAGTGGTTATATCCTACCACTATAAAAGGACACCTAGGGATCATAATTCGGGTCCTCCGTTTTCCAGCATTATTTTTTCCAGTTTTAGAATTTACCTTCCTGCAATATTTTTTCCATTGTAATTCGAATTCAAGCAGTTATTTTCCCGCATTGTTCTTAGAATTTCTACCTATTTTCCATTCAAGTACTTTGGCTTAAATTCACATTGAAGAACCGAGACATTATCGAGTTATTTAAAGCTTCAAGATTAATTCACATTTATTTAATTCAGGTTTCTTATTTACATCGCTTTTATTTATTTAATTAATTGTTTGCATGAGATATATTTATTTTGCCATGAATTTATTTATGAATGTTAAATCCTTTAATTTATTCATGTCTATTTTATGAATATATAAGCTAAATTATTTAAATATCGGTATGTAACGAGTTAGTGCGAAAGGTCCGGAACAAACAGGCTTGATCATGTTTTATAAAATAAACTCTTTTCTGATTTAGTTATCTAATTTATTTTGTAAAAAAGGCTTAGAAACCAACAGGCGAAAGTTTGAGGTTAATAAAATGGACTAAGATTAGAAACCAATAGGCGACAGTTTGAGGTTTAAATCGGATAGTAGATACTAGGTATTGTTTTAAAGACTTGACAGTTTTAAAACCAATTAAACTTTATTTATTTTCAAAAGTAATTTTAAAATCAATGGGATAGCGAAAGCATACATCGAGTTTAAAATTATAATCTATTTCAATAAATGAAAGTTTGAGAATAGGTTTTGAATAAATACTTTTCTTTGAAAAGAGATTATTATCATTTTAAGAAAATAAGCGGTGGAAAGTCGGTTCTTTAGGATTAACGTACATACCGATATTCGCATTATTATTATTTCAATTAGAAATAAGTTTTATTACCCAAAAATTCCCCAATTTATTTATTCGATAGCTATAGCTTTACGATGGTTTAGGTTCGTTAGTTCAATTTATAGTCCCTTAGGTTCGATATCTTTTAAAACTACGCGATAGGGTTGTATACTTGCGATCTCCGATTAATTTAGATGATAAAGTCGCGATCAAGTTTTGGCGCCGTTGCGGGGACTATTTAAGTTGATATCGTAATTTTATTACGATATAGACTATAACAACTATTTCTTTTCATACATGTATGCCAAATACTCGCTCTCGGCGCCTTTGCATATACCTATATACGATATCGGCGTTATGTTAGATTAAGAAGGCGAATTCAAGAGTATCTTGAGCAACAATCTTCCTTGACCAAACTTCCGGACATTGAAGAACTCAAGAAGATGGTGATCGGATCCTCCCTTCGTCCTCTTAAGGACTACTTTCCTTCTCAGCGGAGCCTCATATGATATTCTGCTCCTATTGTTGCTCGAAGCGATTTGTGAAACCTTCACTTCTTTCCGCGTTCGTGAGAACCGGTTTTACGGTGCTCCGCGGCCGAATCTTCATCATCGGTGTTTGTGCGATGCGAGACCTTTGTGGCGAATGGTGTTAACCCGAGTCGATCGATTGCGCCTATTTCCTTTTTCTCGAGAGGCGAGCTCGCGCATGGCTCCAATCTCTTCCTTCCAACTCGATCACCACATGGGATGAGTTGAAGAAAGTCTTCTTGGCTGAATATTTTCCTCCAGTAAAGCGCTATGCTCAGAGCCAATATCAATGGTTTCAGACAAAAAGACAATGAATCACTCTTTGAAGCTTGGGAACGTTATAAAGACATGCTCAGACTTTGTCCTCATCATGGTTTAGAAGAATGGTTGATCATTCACACGTTCTACAATGTTCTCTTGTATACTGAGATTGACTATAGCTGCATTGGTGGCGCATGAATAAACCATATACTGAAGCAAGACAACTTATCGAAAGCATGGCTCAGAACCATTACCAATGGGGTACGGAGAGAGTTAGCGTAGAAAAATCTCAAACGAAAGGTGCCATGGTTGAAGTGAATAGTCTGGATCAAGTCAACACTAAAGTGGAAGCTCTCACTCAAAAGCTCGAGAATCTTACCACCGCTCCCGCAACTACTGTTGCTGCAGTTGCTCAAACTTGCAACTTATGTGGTCTTCAATCACATCTTGCTCCAAAATGCCCACTTTTAACAGGAGTTCCAGTTGAACAAGCGAATTACGTACAGGGAAATCCTTACAGCAACACATATAACCCTGGCTGGAAGAATCATCCTAACTTTTCATATAAGAATAACAACGCATTATACGCACCTGGACAAGCTCCTGCTACACCGCCTGGGTATCCTAAAGCTATTCCAAATCATCCTAATAATGGTCCTAACACGTCTAATGCTCCTAGGAAGTCTAATTTGGAAATTATGATAGAGCATTTCATTGCTACTCAATCCCAAACCAATAATACTCAATCCCAGACTAATAAGGATGTTCAAAATCAGAATATACACATTAATGAGCAGATTAAGCAATTATCTAACAAGCTTGATGCTTTAGCTACACATAATAAAATGTTAGAAACACAAATCTCTCAGGTAGCTCAACAACAAGCGGCTTCTGCTGGTTCTTTTCCTGGACAGCCTCAGCCTAATCCCAAAGGACATGCAAATGTTGTTATCTTAAGAAGCGGAATAGCGTATGATGGACCTGTAGACCCCGGAAAAAATAGCCCAGCTATGCAACAAAATTCTGTTAAACAATCTGAAAGTAAAGATAAACAAGAAAAGGAAAATCATAAAGATAATAGTGAAGATACCACACAAAAGGAAGAACCTTATGTACCCCCACCACCTTATAAACCTCATATTCCTTATCCTCAAAGGTTAGCTAAAACTAAGAATGTGGGTCAATTCAAGAAATTCGTGGATCTTCTGAAGCAACTTAATGTTACAATTCCTTTTATCGAAGCCATAACTCAAATGCCCTCCTATGCTAAATTCCTTAAAGAGATTCTATCCAATAAGAAAAGGCTAGAGGATAATGAAACTGTCATGCTTACTGCTGAATGTAGTGCAATTATTCAAGACACAATGCCTCCTAAACTCAAAGATCTTGGAAGTTTCTCTATTCCATGTGTAATTGGCAAATTTGTCATAGATAAAGCTTTATGTGATCTAGGAGCCAGTATAAGTGTGATGCCGTTATCCATATGCAAGAAACTTGACATGGGAGAACTAAGACCAACCAAAATGTCCGATAATTAGTAGATAGGTCAATTAAATATCCTGCAGGAGTTCTTGAGAATGTTCCTGTATGCATTGGCCAATTCTATATACCTACTGATTTCATTATTATGAACATAAGGGAGGATGAAGTTACCCCAATCATTCTTGGAAGGCCTTTCTTAGCCAGTAGTGCAATTATAGGCGTAAAGAGGAAAACTTACTTTTGAAGTAGCGAAGAAAATCAATTTATCCTCTCAATTCAGAAAGCACACCAATTGAAGATACTTGTTACTTCATGGATATCATCGATGAATGTGAAAAGATTTGAACTTGAAAATAAAGACAATCTCGATGAAAATCGAATAGTGATTTAAGTGAATGTTAGCTATAGCACGGATCCTACACAATGTTTAAGAAACCATCTCTAGAGTCAAAACACTTCCTAAAATCTAAGGTATGAATTCCTAGATTCCGAACTCGAGCGACCGATGATAGTCAACAGAACTTGGAGAAACCAAGCTGAAAAACTTTTACAAATTACAGAAAATATCCACACCTTAGGATATAATATCGCGATCTTAAAGGAATAAGTCCCTCCATCATATGCATCGCATTATGCTAGAAGAAGATTGTAAAACTTCAAGAGAACACGAGAGGAGACTAAACCCGATTATGGCGAGGTTGTGAAAAGGAAGTTATGAAGTTGTTAGGCGAGGAATCATATATCCTATATCGATAGCAAATGGGTTAATACATGCATGTTGTACCTAAGAAAGGAGGTGTCACGGTAGTCGAAAATGAGAAAGGAGAAATAATAACTAAACAAGTTGAATCTGGATGGAGAATGTGCATTGATTATCGAAAACTTAACAAAGCCACCAGAAAAGATCATTTCCCTTTACCATTTATTGATCAGATGTTAGAGCGTTTAGCTAGACACTCTCATTTTTGTTTCTTGGATGGTTATTCAGGCTTCTTTCATATACCTATACATCCTGATGACCAAGAGAAAACAACTTTCACATGCCCTTTTGGAACCTTTGCTTATCGAAGAATGCCATTCGGTTTATGCAATGCTCCTGCGACTTTTCAAAGATGCATGATGGAAATATTTGCTGATTTTCTGGACAATATTATGGAAGTCTTCATGGACGATTTTTCCGTCTGTGGACAAAGCTTTGAAGAATGTTTGGAAAATTTAGAAAGGGTATTAGAACATTGTGTGAAAGTTAATCTAGTGCTTAATTGGGAGAAATGCCATTTTATGGTACAAGAAGGAATTGTTTTGGGACACATTATATCAAAAGAGAATTGAAGTCGATTACGCTAAAATCGAAGTTATTGAGAACCTTGACCTCAAAATTAGAAATCCGAAGCTTTTAGGACACGCGGTTTTTATCGACGATTCATTAAAGATTTCTCTAAGATAACAAAACCCTAAGCGAGCTATTAATGAAAATGAATTTATATTACGAAAAATGTTTAGAAGCGTTTCAAACACTTAAAAAGCATTAATTTCGCCTATCATGCAAACTCAGTTGGAATGAACCTTTTGAAATAATGTGTGTAAGTGACTATCCGTAGGAGCTATTTTAGGACGCGAAAGGATAAAAGACTCACGTCATATATTATGCAAGAGAACCACAGACGAAGCTTGGATGAATTATGCTACAACGAAAGAATTCTTAGCGATGATCTTCGCATTAGACAAGTTCCGTTCCTACTTAGTAGGATCCAAAATAATCATATACTGCGATCATTCTATTAGATATCTCCTAACCAAAAGGACGCTAAACCTAGACTCACGAGATGGATATTCTTTGCAGAGTTTGATTTAGAAATCAAGGATAAGAAAGGAACTGAAAATGTGGTAGCAGATCATCTCTTTAGACTAGAAAATCTTAAACATGAACAAGTGCCGATCGATGATGAATTTCAGTATGATAAACTGATTGCCCACTTGGAAGACACAAAACTAGATAAACTCATGGAAACCACCTTAGCCATCTCTTCTGTGCCTTGGTATGCTGATTTTGTAAATTACCTCGCTGCAGGCGTTCTACCACCTGAACTTACCTACCAACAGAAGAAGAAATTCTTCCATGATCTTAAACAATATTATTGGGATGAACCTTTACTTTTCAAGAGAGGTCCCGATGGAATTTTCCGCCGATGTGTGCCAGAAGAAGAGATTGAAAACATTATAAAACACATCATTACGCACCTTACGGAGGACATGCTAGTACATCAAAACATGTGCAAAGATCTTACAATCCGGCCTCTATTGGCCTAATTTATGGAAAAGCGTACATGCCACCATCTTAAAATGCAATAGGTGTCAGCATAGGTAATATATCTAGGCGTGACGAAATGCCACAAAAGGCATTTTAGAAGTGAAATCTTTGATGTGTGGGGATAGACTTTATGGGACCCTTTCCATCTTCTTCAGGTAACAAGTATATACTCGTGGCTGTGGATTATGTCTCAAAATGGATCGAAGCTATAGCTTCTCCAACAAACGACACCCGAGTGGTACTTAAGCTCTTCAAACACATAATATTTCCTAGGTTCGGTGTACCCCGACTCGTTATAAGCGATGGTGGATCTCATTTCATTTCCAAAATCTTTGAAAAATTATTAGGGAAATATGGAGTTCGACATCGCATAGCTACACCTTACCATCCTCAAACTAGCGGACAAGTTGAAGTTTCAAATCACGAGATAAAACAAATCCTGGAAAAAACTGTCGCTACATCCAGAAAGGATTGGTCTTTTAAACTTCATGAAGCTTTATGGGCATATAGAACTGCCTATAAAACTCCCATCGGTACTACTCCTTTCAAACTTATTTATGGTAAGTCATGCCATCTCCCAGTTGAGTTAGAACACAAGGCTTATTGGGCCATTAAGAATCGAACTTAAGTTATCTTGGAGAAGCGTATTCTGCATATTAATAAATTGGAAGAACTTAGACAGGATGCGTACGAAAACGCTAGGATTTACAAAGAGCGCACGAAGAAATGGCATGATAAGCGTATATCTAGGAAGAATTTTAACATAGGTGACATCGTATTACTATTTAACTCAAGGTTAAAATTATTTCTTGGAAAATTACGATCTAGGTGGTCAGGACCTTTCGAAATTACTCGAGTTTATCCAAGTGGTGCAATAGAGATTAAGGGGCCTTCGATTGAACCGTTTATAGTAAACGGGCAACGTTTAAAACATTACCATCTTAACGAAATCGAGGGAAATTCTCAAACGATAAATCTGGACGAGCCACATGCTCGATTAGAAGACTAATCTTTAGTTTTATTTGTCGAGCTTACGACATAAAACAAAGCGCTTTGTGGGAGACAACCCACCGTTTTTATATTTCTTTCTTCTTATTTCATTTCGTCTTTATTCTATTTTAAACACAAAAACAAAAAAATATATTTCTTTTCTTTATCTATTTTCTTTTCATTATATTTCTTTTCTCTATCTTATTTCTTTCTATTCTATGTTTTTTCTTCTTATCGGCATTTGGCCAATGCTGATTTTCTTTTATTTCTTCTCTTCAGGTTACTTCTAGCTACTTATTTCTCTTCCCACTATGTCTCGAGTTGATGATATGCCAGTCAGTTTCAGAGGAAGAAATCAGCGCACCAAATATGGAGTTTTAGCCGAGCGTGAGATGTTACCTACTATTTACCTTCATCATGGTGCTATGAGTGCTCTTGGTATTCGTGATAGTGTGCTTTTCTGTGAATCAGTTGGGTGGGATAATTCCGCTGATGACTTGCTATGCCACTTCGGAACCTCACTTTGGGTTCCTCGACTCTTTGACTTACTTTCCTACTCATGGGTTAGCTTTACGCGTGGACTTATTATTTTCAGACTTTTCGGCATCACTTTCAAGTTTAACCATAAGGAATTGGGTGAGCTTCTTGGTTTTCCTAATGGCATAGGAGTTTATCATGAAACTCAGGAGGAGTATCTTGGATTTAGAGAGCTTGACTATTTTTGGGGATCTATTTACGGAATCCTTAACCACAGCACGAGGACTTTGTATCGGAGAATATCCATAACTTGACCTTGGTATTTCCATAAGATTGGCCCTTTCGTTTTGGAAAGCCTCGAGATGTCACCTTGTTTCTAAGGATGAGCTTTTTATTATGTTTTGTGCTTCATAAAACCGTCCGTTTAATCGATCCTTATACGCTCCGTACCTTTGTGGATCTCATTGATCTTGATCATGCACCCATTCGGATGGGAGGTCTCGTTACTATGATTGCAAATGTTGTTGGACTTAGACAACCTTTAGGCATCTGAGATGCTTTTCTTGGTGTTACTTGTATGACCATCGAGTTCTGTTTCAACCTTTGGTATGATTGGTGATCTTGGCCGTGTCATACCCCAAAATTTGCCCTCCATCTTCTCAAAGATTTCATGCATCTATACTCGAGGATTCCTCGAGAGTTGATCGGACAAACTCTCTCTAGACAATCAACCCAACTAGGGTTTGGTATCTCTCAAGTCAAGATGGATCTCCAACATCTCCAATGGCCTTCATACCTCCTCATATGCTTCAAAGATTCTCCATGTCAAGTTTCAGCCTCATGAGTCAAGTTTCCTCGACGATTGTTCGGATGGTTGAAAATCGGGTGTATTGGACAAAAGTCAGCTGTGGTCAACATACGGTCAAAACTTCTGATTTTGGTCAACATCTTCATTTTGAAGTAACATTCATCATTTGATCAAGGGTTGATCATGATTCATCAAGAAAACTCAAGATTTGCCCAAAGTCGAACTTTCTAAATTAGGGTTTCTGATGAAAAGTCAAGCTGAACTTTGGTGATCATAACTTTCTCATACTTTCTCAAATTTTCCACCACCTCTTGTTTTGAAGGAAATTCAATTCTCTACAACTTCATGTCTCACAAGAATGTCAAAAATGCTTCATTTGAGGGTATAGCTCAAAACATTCTGGTCATTTTCAAAGTCAACAAAAGTCAACTTTTGTTTTGAAGATATTTTGAGCATGGTAACTCCAATTGAGATGAGACCAAAGACATTGGTTAGAGAACTCTTAGAGCTTTCAAAAGTCCAAGAACACTCAAAAATGTGGAAAATTGAGCAAGATACACTATTCGAAGTTGGGCGATTTTGGAAATTGCACAAAGGGACATTTTGGTCAAAATGCAAAATTTTCCAAATGGGCCTATAATCTTTTGATCAAACTTGTTCATGACAATATTTTTGACCTATAAATGCTTGGCCATGGCAATTTTCTATTTTATTGATTTTATTTTGAATTTTAGAACATTTAATTCAAAATTAAATTATATAAAATATGAAAATCATATTTTTCAAAAGTGATTTTATATGTTCCTTGAAGTCCAAGATAGCCCAATATACTTGCCAAATTCGTGCTTGATCTTGCATTGAAGAAGAAATCAAATTTTTTCAAGAAAATTGATTTTATTTGAAAAATATTGAATGCTCCAAATCAAATCTTTTCCATTCCTTTTTTCCTCTCCAATCCTCTCTATAAATGCTCAGCATTGTGTACAAGCAAGGACACGAAACCCTAGCTCAAGCATAACCCTTACTCTTGCAAATTTTTTCAAGAATTCTTGAAAATTCGAATTTTAAATTGCAGCCATTCTCAGCCACTTCCAGCCATCCAAACGTGCTCAGAGGGTAAGTATGAGTAAGACTACATATTGGTATTGATTAAAACAAGCTAAATCGTGCCATACACATTCATACATATTTGAATTTTTCTTGAAATTGCATTTTGTTATTCTGCGTGCTTTAATCGTTTCTAATGGTTTGAATGTGTTCATGAGGTTATACTTGACTAATCTGGGCCATCGTTTGAGAGGTTGAACGTGAGAATCGCGTTTTGCCATTATTAGGGTTTCTGGAACTGTTTCGTTCGAACCGGCCTGTACAGGTCGATTCAGTCAAAAATAACACCACCAATGGATTCAGGAGGTCCGATTTAGGTGGACAAGGTCTCTCTTTTACATTTATTTCGTGTTTTGCGGGATCTAAGAACCTCCTTGGGAGAAGGCGGCCAGGAGCTAGGGCTCGGCGTCGTGAACTTTCTTTGACCGGCGTGTGCATGCGTGGCGGCAAAAGCAATCGATTCGTCCATCCAGTCAACGGGGTCCCTTGCGCTGATTGTGTTTTCAAATATACCGGGGCGTGTCAGTTTTATTCAAATGTTTCGACTTTTCCAACACAAAACCGCGGTGATGGTTAAGACTTGTGTTTTGAGGAGATTCTCCAGGAGGTCATGAGTTCGATCCTTCCCAGCGCCGGTTTTACCTTTTCTTTTCACAAACTCAAACTTTTCACTATTTTTCATATTTTCTTTTATTTAATATTTTCCATTTATTTTAATTTCTTTACATTTTATTTACGCATTAAAAACTACAAAAACATTTTTATTTTACATTATTTTCATAAAAATGTTTATTTAATTTAATAAATTTAAAAATATAATTTTTGCATGCATATTTATTTTATTTTTAATTTTGCATTTAATTCACTTTTAATTGCATTTTAATTATTAAATCTTTTCCAAAAAATCCCAAAAAATTATTTTAACTTATTTATCTTATTTCCAGCATATAATAATTTTCTCATATTAAAATTTGCATTTTTCTAACATTTTTTCTCTTGTTCGATTCATATTGTATTTTCCGATTTTCTTATTCTTTCACAGGTTGCTCCGATTCGGACATTTTCTTTTATCATTCTATTTTTTTTCAATAATGTAACTGTTTATGGGTTGTAATAGTTTAATCTAGGGTTTTATTTTCCGCATTTTAAATTATGTATCTGCCCCAAAGCCATGTAATAAGTGGGTTTACCTTTCATATATTCCATTTACTTTCGCACCCTTACAATTGCTAGTAATTAGGCGTGTATGGCAAGATAATAATTGGACATAGCTCACACTAATTTCAAGATAATATATTAAAATCAACACACTTCTTTCACACGCACTTAGGAATTCTCTCGTTGCCTTGCGAATTCAAATGGTCATGTCCCTCGAGCGTAGAGGTATTCTAGCACCGTTGCCTTCAAACAAATCATCATAGTCCCTTGATACAAAGATCATAAGACCCGCGATGTCGCCTCGAATACATGATCTTGACCCTCGATTGTCGCCTCTGAAAATGATGATAGTCCTTGGATGTGCTAGGATACTTCCTCAAGTTGCCTTCTATGACCATCCGATGTCCTTCAGATGTCCGCTTACATCCAGCGATGGAGCTACCTACTAACTAATGGTATGGCTAGCGCTATTCTAAAGGAATGTAAAAACAACGACCAATTAAGGTGGGTAAATAAGTCTCTTAGTTGCTTGCTCTATCAAATGCTTTTCACACACACTTTTTCAAAGTTCAAACTTTCTTTTCAAAAGCGAAACATTTCCGAACACTTTGTATACACTCCTACATGAGTCATTACAAAGTCAAAGCGAAATGCCTTTTCAAAACATTTTGTCAAACACACGAAAGCAATTTTAAAAGTTATCTAAGAGCAACTAAGGCCGTAGAATAACTGCGGATGGAAAGCGGTGCTAATACCTTCCCTTTCATAACCATTCTCCCGAACTCGAGAATCTAACGAAGGTCTTTTACGATACTTTTACCTTCCCTTAATTGGATAAAAATAAAAGTCGGTGGCGACTCTTGCTATCCGCACATTTGGATACAAAATCTTACAAAGTCGGTTCAAGTATCCAGGCTGGCGACTCTGTGGGGAAGTCACCCAAAGAGAATTGCCTTAAGTTTCTAGATAACCTTTATTGCTTTCTGTTTGAATTGTATGCTTTATCTTTAAGGGTTGCTTGGGTATTATATTGTTGGGGATCCTACACGGATCCGGGTTTCCTTTTAGGTAAGTGGCATTAGATCATCGCGACCGCTAGGCGTATAACTAAGCGGTCAACATGATGGCTCGTTAGCGTGACACTTTGGTTGTCCGATACTCTTCATTCCCAAGTTGAAGATAGTATTTGGCTTGCGTGGTGTCATCAAGCGCTAACTAAACTTTTAGAACCTTAATTGACCCATCTTGGCCATTAGAAGGTAGTGAGATGGCGGCTTTGGTGTGAGCAGGGTTGGTTGATACTCGATGCTCGCTCATTGAGATTAGACTTTTGGGACATTTTCGATCGACCACTTGGCGTCGTATTGAAATAAGCGCCTCGAGAAAGATCGTGATGTGAGATTCCTAGAACCGGTTACTATTATAGACAGGATGAACCAACTCAAACTTTTGGTGGGGTAATCACCTATACCTCATACAAGCCTTAAACCTAGGCTCATTGTGTGAATTGTTTGTGTGTGCTAAACATGACATCATGACATCATCCGCATTGCATATCATTTCTAACTATTTCAAGGACCTAGAGTTTATCTTTGCTCTGTTTGTAGGAATCATGGCTTCTAGAAAGACTATCCGAATCAACTTTATGGGTATACCTTCTCACTCAAAGAATTGGTTTGAAATTCCGACCATGCTCGAGTTCATCAAAAGACATGGTTATCTACTCGACTTGGTTATCTCCGGTTTTGAAGAAGATATGATGCATGTCCTATTCGGTTCTTGACCGAAACACCATTGCTTTACATTTCCGGATTATCAGTTGGTTCCTACCTTGGAAGAGTTCTCTAAGCTACTTGTGATACCTATTCTTGATCAAATGTCATTCACCGGTTTAGAAAAGGTTCCTAAGTTGAAGACATTGCATCGCCACATCTTAGCGCTCGGATATTGAAGCTAATTGGGAAACTAGAAGTGGAGTTAAGGGTTTGCTTTCAAGTTCTTAATCAAAGCGAGAATTCCTCAAAGTTATGAGTTTCCATGCATTTGAGAACATTGTTGCCTTGCTAATTTATGGTTTGGTTCTATTTCCTAACTCGGATCAATTCATAGATGTCAATGCCATCAAGTTGTTTCTTACCCGCAATCCAGTGCCTACTTTACTTGGAGACATCCTACATTCTCTCCACACTCGTACTACTAAGCGACAAGGAACTCTCATGTGTTGTATCGTTACTTTCAAGGTGGTTTATTTGCACCTTCCTCCATCGATTTGAAGAGCGAACAAAGGTTGAGATGGTCTCAAGATTGATGTCACTCTCATTCGGATATCCGTTGGAATCTTTTCTCTCAAAAGGACTTCACATTCATTGGCGTTGTGGAGAATTCCCTAATGTACCACTACTTGGTATAAGGGAGGTATTACTTACAACCCTTCTCTAGCTCTTCGTCGGTTTGGTTTGCCGAAGAGATGGTCCACATGATATGCTTCTCCAAGATGTTGTGTTCGACTACAATCACGATCTCGAATTAAGCGAAGGTTTATACATGCTTGGGGCATGGTAAAGAAGGCGATACCAAGACTTTGGGGCACCGAACTCCATTCCTTGGGAACCTTACCTCAAATGGGTGCAAGCTCGAGCTCAAAACCTCATGATGCCATTCACTTTGTTCTACGGTAATTATGGAACTGTTGCTATAGGTGGCGTACCTATCTTTCTCCATCGACATGCCTACGATTTTGAAGACTTGAAGAGATCCTGGATTGACTTAAGAAGAGAGGATACCTTTGAAGCTCAATGTTATGCAAGCGAGAAGAAAGTTCTAGAGTTGACCAAGCTACTTCACGAGGAGCGAAACATCAGCAACATCGGCACCAGAGGAAGCGCGTGGGAGACTTAGAGCTTTAGGATGTTTATGTTTTCTTTTATTGCTTTGAACTATCTCTTGTACTTAAAAGAAAAGAATAATGAGAAGTACTAATAAATGTTTGTTCATTGCTTGTTTAACAAATTTAAATCTCTTAGGTCCTTGAAAACATTGCATTGCATTCGCATAAACATCACATAGCATAGCATAACATTGCATCACGGTACATTGGAGATTGGTTTTCTCATTTGCTCGCTATTTATTTTAGCGAAATGGCTCTTGAGCAGTATCAAAGATCTCGGGCTCGGAATGCTCGGTTTGGATGTTCACCAACTTGGTCCAAGGCCAGAAGATCTGAAGAAGCTCATCAACAAGAAGAAGAAGGTGGTTGGTCTCCTCGACATGGGTAGGCGTTTCAAAGGAGGTCCTAAAGTGGTCGGCCGTATTGAGCTCTCGAAGGAAGTGTCCATCTGGGGAGTACCAAGGGTGATGAAGGTGAGCGGCGTGAGCCAAAGAAAGGAGGAGAGGATCATTCGATTATGGCGATACTCGAGGAAGATGACAAGTACAAGCAACTTGAAGATCGTCGAATCTTGTGGAAAACACGAAGATGTCAAATTTGAACTTTGATGATCGAGTCTTGTTCTGGTGTTGTGATTCCTCCCAAATTCAAAGTTCCTACTTTTGCTAAGTATGATGGGATGTCTTGCCCTAAGTTGCATTTGAAGTCCTATGTCGGAAGATCAACCCCTTTGATGAGAAAGTTGTGGATGCACTATTTTCAAGAGAGTTTGTCAGGAACCGGTTGGAATGGTACTATCGACTAGAGAATGACCGTATCCATTACTTGGGTGATTTGGTGATGCTTTCTCTGAACAATATGGTACAATCTGAATTGACACCACTCGCATGCAACTACAAAGCATGTCTATGGGTCGTGTGAGAAGTTCAAAGGTATGCTCGAAGTGGAGAGATCTAGCGGTGAGTTCAACCACCCTTGTCCAATATGGAGTTGGTTGATATGTTTATGGGAACAACGGCAGCACGTTCTTCAATCATCGATTGGAAATTCTTCATCCGGATTCAAGTGATATTGATGACGCATTGAAGTGGTATCAAGAGTGGGAAAATCCATGTAGAGTCATCTTCAATCTTTGCGAAGAGATCTTTTGGTGCTAAGAAAGAAGCCAATCTTGTGTATGGTCGGAAAAGCCGAGCCAAGACCGACCGTGCTCAATCGTAGGGAAGTTGTAATCTCGATCCTCGTCGGCAACCTCGGTGAGACAACGTAACGAGCAGCGCCGAGGCGGTTCTGAAGATCAACATGCCATTGTCGAAGCCTTGCAACACATGTTGAAAGCGGTGATTACCTTGAGGATCCTCCTTAGAATGTCAACACTTCCTCTCCGTACAATCCTAATGCTAAGTGTGCTTACCATTCCAATAGCCGGGCACGACGACAATTGTTGGGCTCTAAGAACAAGATTAGGATATGATTGAAGCTAAGCAGATTGAGTTTGACCCTCACATGGAAACTCGAATGTGATCAGCGCCTATGCCTAACCATGACAAGAGTTCCAATCTTTGTTGGTGGCGATACTTATGTTTTCAACATAGATGACTTGACCATTCCTCGATGGTATTAAGAAGAATTTGTTGCAAGCGGTGTCAATCCGAGGATGCCCGGAGAATGTCGTTGGTGCCACTCTTGCACGATGGTTGTGCTTGGTTGAGAAGGCGTGTTGGTGCATGATGGATAGTGAGATACTATTTACGAAACCACATGCGGTGTGTGAAGAAATGTCTAAGTTGAAGATTGACAATGCGGTTGTACCATCATGTGGGACACCTTGGGGCAGCCAGTGGAAAATATGATTACATGGTGAAGTACTTTTTCACGGTTACAAGATTCCTATTGAAGATGTTAAAGCGGCGGATGGGGTGACGATTTCCCAAGACTATCTTGATGTTAACACGATAAGTTTCCTCCGTGATCCTATGCCTAGAATGGCACCTCTCATTATCACTTCTCCAAGACCGGTTCCATATTCCTCGACAAAGCTATCCCTTGGAATTATGGGTGATGTTTACTATCATGGCGTCAAGCAAGACCCTCGACCATTGAAGATCTTACCATTGGAGCTCTATTCACGACATTGACAACATCACGGATCCGATGGGTGACGGAGCGGAAGGTATTCTCTCGAGATTTCTCCTCCAAAAGACACTGCGACTCCGGCTCGCATTCCAACTACTCAATCAATATCCCACTAGAGGAAAGAACCGGTGACTCATCACTCAACGGTACCAAAGGAATTCTTGAAGACACCTCAAACAAGAAATGGAGAAATTCGAAGATCATCAAGAAGAGTGATTACAATGTTGTGGAGCAGTTGGGGCGAATCGTCCAAAATCTCCATGCTACTGCTGCTCTTGTGCTCAGAGGCTCGTACTAATGCCTTGGTGAAGTTTACGAAGAATGCTCGTATGTAAAGAACTACCAGTCGATTCGAAGTTTGTATTGCTAGCTGGTGCAACAACAGCTGAAGCTTCTACGATCTTGATTTGACTCTGCGGAAAGAAACATAACAAAGCCTTGTACATCTACATTGAATGCAAGGTACTACCTATCTCATGTTTTGGTTGACACGGTTACGCTCTGAATACCTTGAAGCTTTTGATCGACTTGATGTCGAAGGGTTGGTTACGAGACCAGTGACATTATCGTGAGGGCTTTTGATGGTTCTAAGCGAGCGATGCTTGGAAGCTCACTCTGCTGTTAAAGTCGGTTCCGGACTTTTGACTCTACTTTCTTTGTCATGGACATCCGTCCGACTTATTCTTGCTTACTTGGGCCCTTGGATACATGGGGCGGTGACTTACCTGAAGGCTGAAATACCCGGTGAAAGGGAAGGTTGTTACTGTATGTGGTGAAGAAGAGTATATGGTCGATCATCTCGGTCATTCCGCTATCTCGAGATGGAGGTGAATTCTTGAGACTCCTGTCAAGCTTTTGAAATAATATCCAGTCATGCTGTTGACTCTCCGTCCTCTTGAGATTACAGCTCCGCCTAGGATGGCCTCTTTGAAAGATGCTCAACTGCTGTTGAAGAAGGAAGAGTACTATTTGGGTCGACTCACGATCTTCCTTTCAAATCCGACAAGGCTGGTTTAGGCTTCACCATCAAGGTCGAAGATGATCGCCGTGACGTGCCGGCTTCCTTTCCGCATCAGCAGTGGAATCCATGCTATAGAAGGCGGTGACAACGACTTGACATCGACAAGTGGATCTTCGACTCCGATTAAGGGCTCGGCAATTGGAAGGCGAAGGCGTCATACCAATCTCCTTTAGCCAGGAGTAATTGCTCTTGTTTTGTTTTGCTTTTCGTATTTCTTTATGTTTTGAACAATAAACTTTGAAAGCCTAGTGCCTTGCAGGCATCATGGCTCGTTTGCGAGGTTATTATCATTGTTTGCGTATTTTCATTCAATAAATCGTTGGACTTTTGCATTCAATTGTTTGTTTCTTTCTTTTACTTTATCACCCCTCAAAAGCTATGTGTTCTTACACACCCGTGATACAACTGCGAATCACTCGAATCTAGTTAATAACGACTATGCTAGTGCTAAATATGACTTGATAATCCGATCTACCAAGCGAAGGCGAGTGAGGAAGATTGTGAAGTGCCGGAGAACTTGCGGACTACTACAAGAAGGCGAGTTATACACCCACGAAGAAGGTTGAGGTTGTGAATTTGGGTAATGCGAGAAACGAAAAGAGATCAAGATAGGAGCGGGTCTTGAGCGGTGTTAAAGAAAGGTTGATTCGGATGCTACGAGACTACATTGAGGTTTTGCTTGGTCATACGAAGACATGCGGGTTTAGACATTGATATTGTGGTACACGATTGACAAAGAAGGTTTTCTCGGTGAAAGCGGAAGGTTCGCGCATCGTCTGAGATGTCGAGAGAAAATCAAAGCGAATTATAAACAGTTCAACGGTTTCCTAACCGTTACTTCTATCCCGATGGGTTGCTAATGTGGTACCCATACCTAAGAAGGATGGTAAGAGTACGAATGTGTGTGGATTCTGAGAGATCGAACAAAGCGAGTCGAAAGATGATTTCCACTTCCTCATATTGATGTTTGGTTGATAACACCTTCGGCGGGTTTTCTCCTTCATGGATGGTTTCTCCGGTTACAATCGGATCAAAATGGCTCCGAAGACATGGAGAAGACTACTTTCGTTACGGTGGGGCACTTTACGCTACAAGGTTATGCCGTTCGGATGAAGAATCGGGTGCCACTTATCGATGCTATGGTGACATTATTTCATGACATGATTCATCACGAGATAGAGGTCTCGTCGGCGACATGATAGCTCGATCCGAGATGAAGAAGAACATCTTGATCATTTGCGAAACTATTTGTGATTGAAGAAATGCGGTGAGACTTAGTCCAACAAGTGCACCTTTGGAGTCGGATCCGGAAAACTCCTAGGGTTTGTTGTCGATGGTAAAGGTATTGAGTTGACCCGCCAAGGTTAAAGCTATTCAAGAGATGCCAGCTCCCGCACCGAGAGGGAAGTCGGAGGTTTCTTGGGCGATTAAACTACATTGCGATTCATTGCACACTAGCTTCTACTTGTGAGCCAATCTTCAAGTTACTTAAGAAAGATCAAGTAGTGGAATGGGCAGCGATTGCGGATCGCTTTTGACAAAATCAAGGGTACCTCAGAATCCTCCCATCCACGATGCCGCCCTTGAAGGAAGACCTCTTATCATGTACTTGCGGTGTTAGAGAACTCAATGGGGTGTGTGTTGGGGCAACATGGCCAGTGCAGTCGAAAGAGCATGCAATATACTACCTTAGCAAAAGTTTACCATTGTGAAACAAGATACTCACAGACTCGAGAAAACTTGCAACGCTTTAACTTGGGCTGCTCGGCGGCTAAGGCAGTATATGTTGACTCACTACCTTATTGATTTCTAAGATGGATCCGATAAAATACATCTTTGAGAAACCAGCTCTCTCCGGAAGAATAGCAAGATGGCAAATGGTCTTGACGAATCGACATCAATACACTTCTCGAAGCGATCAAAGGAAGTGTGGTAGCCGATCATTTGGCTCGTCAAGCCGTAGATGACTATCGGTCTATGCGATTCAATTTCAGACGAGGATGTTTTACTAATTCTGATTACGAAGAACGAGGCCAGACGAAGGACACGAACAAGGATCCCGATGGACCATGGTCTTTGATGGAGCCTCGAACGCCAGCAATGGCATTGGCGCCATCATTACATCCCTATGCGGACACACGCCTTTCACCGCGATTATGTTTGAGTTGCACTAACAACATGGCGGTCTGAGCGTGCATCATGGGTATCAAAGCTATTGACTTAGAATCAAGTTCTTACAAGTGTATGGAGACTCGACTTTAGTGATCGATCGGATAAGGCGAGTGGGATACGAAGCATCCGAATCTCATTCCATATCGAGAGCATGTTACGAGTTTAATTCCTTACTTTGAAGAGATCACTTTCAATCATATTCCACGAGAAGAAATCGGTTGGCGGACGCATTGGCTACTATGTCGTCTATGTTCAAGTTAGATGGGACAACGAGGCTCCCGGATCATCATTGAGAAGTTTGTGAACAGTATTGTTATGAGCTTGATCAGAGAGAAACCTTGGTACTATGGCGTGAAGAGGTATCTTGAGACTCGAGAATATCCAGCGAGGCATCATTAATGATAAAAGTTCATGAGAAGATTTGCTTCAAATTCTTTCTCAACAACGGCATCTTATACAAAACCACGACTTGTGCTTACTCATTGTGTGACAGACGACAATCGTATCATGGAAGAGTTACGGGCGAATTTGGTACCCTCCGGTGGACACACCATGGCTAAGAAGATTTTGAGAGCAGTTACTATTGGTCCACCATGGAAGGCTGATTGTCACCTTCGCTCGATCTTGCCACAAGTGCGGTTATCGACGAGAATACCGTACCTCCGTACCTCGAATGTTTTAACTTCTCCTTGGCCTTTTGCAATGTGGGGCATTGACATGATCGGAGAAATCAAGCCCGACTTCAATGGACATCGTTTCATCCTTGTGGCAATTGACTATTTCACCAAGTGGGTAGAAGCGACCTCGTTACATCATTACCAAGAATGTTGTGGCTCGATTTATCAAACATAATCTTATCATCGGTATGGCACTCCGAAAGGATTATCACGGATAACGGTTCCAATCTCAACAACAAGATGATCACCGAACTACTTGCAGCGATTCAAGATCAAGCATCACAATTCATCTCCTTATCGGCCTAAGATGAATGGCGCGATGGAAGCCGCCAACAAGAACATTAAGAAGATTATCTGAAGATGGCGGTGACTTACAAAGATTGGCATGAGATGTTACCATTTGCTCTCCATGGTTATCGCCTTGACGAAACGTCAACGAGGCAACCCCTTCTCTCTCGTATCGGTATGGAAGCCGTCTTACCCATCGAGGTTCGAGATACCCTCGACGAGTCCTCAGGAGGCGAGTTAAGCGAACGATTGGGTCGAACTCGGCTTGACGGATTAATTTGATTGATGAAAGCGACTCGCATCCATACGCCATGGACAATTATCGAAACAAATGATCGAGCATTTAACAAGAAGGTCAAGCACCGAGTCTACCAAGTCGGTGATCTAGTAGTCAAGCATCATTCTTCCACAAGGTGATCCGAGGGCAAGTGGACTCCCACCTATGAGGGACCATTTGTAGTCAAAATATTTTCGGTACTATGATACTTAGCACCATGGATGGTGAAGACTTCCCACACCACATGAGCGCGGTCAAAAATACTACATAAAAGAGACCCGCTAGGTCGAACCTAGGCAAAAATAAGGGCATCTGGCGAACCAAAATTCGGGCAAAAATTAAGGATATATGCAAACCGGCAGTCGAAAAACACAAGCGGCTTGGGCAAAAAGTATCCGTGGTGAAAACCGAATCTAGGCAAAAGTTAGGGATTTAAGCGTGCGACTATGTCTCTTCGGATCATCATTTCCGACTACTATCGGCATTCAAGGTTCAAATGGCGAAGATCGATCTATTCACTTTCTGGCGGCAAGGGAGATGAGATAGTTGAAATATAGGAGTACTAGCATAGTTGGAACTTAACGAGATTGTTTCCGCATAGCTTTTACCTTTCTTGTGTACAAACTACTTGGCCATCGCCACCTTTCAAATAAGCATAAAATTCTTTCTCTTTACAATTTCCATTGTTTATCGTTTGCAATAAGTCCAACGTTTGCTTTGAATAACTATCGCATTTGACAATAGAATCTAATCACAAACATACGAAAAGTGAACATTCAAAGTACTTACTACGGGTTCGGGAAATTGGGATGACGCGAAAGTCAACAAATAGTTCCCCACAAAGCATAAAATTGTCACTCACACACACCTTCCCAGCGGAGTATATGTTAATCCTGGCGGTGATTCCACTCAACGAAACAACGTTACATCGGTCTCAGCGGTAACACTTCATCCCAGCGGATATTTCTCAATCCTCCCCTTCTCAGCGGTATCGGACCCAAGACTTGGTCGGATAGTGCATCGGAGGAAGCGTACACCTTTATTCCCGGCCGAGATTACAACGGACTCCGGACTCTTCTAGCCGGTCTCGGCAACCATCAAATGCTCTTGGTGAGATCTACACTCGAAATCCCGATGGGCGCCTCTTAAATTTCCTCGGCGGGATCTACATACAAGGTCCCCAGCGGATCGCCTCCCGATTCTCCTCGGCTAGTGAGATCTCGACAACGAGCCTCTCAATCTCTACGTTCCTCGACAGCGTCTAGGCCCAGACTTGGTCGGATAGTGCATCGGAGGAATCCGGGATATCTTTCTTCTCTTCAGCGGGGTTCTCACCTACCGGCTCCCAGCGGGGGAAAATCTTCAAGCAGAACATCACCTTCTTCAAGATGGATATGTTTTGAAATACCACAACATCTATCATTCATACATTTCTCATAAAGTCATAATTCATGCATATGTCATTCATATACAACATGCATCATACTTTGCATAAAACTAACAATATTCTATCAAAGACTTTCTTGTTTTCTCCAAAGCAGTATGATCATCCACGCTAACGAGTCGAGTTAAGCCGGAGCCGCGGAAAATTATCTGAAAGGCGCCCATAAGCAGGTCGAGGATTAAGCCCGAGCCGGCGGAAAACTATCTGAAGACCACCTCCGGACAGTCGGGATTAAGCCGGCAAGCGGGAAAACTATCGAAAGACCACCTGGTTTATCCTCGATAACGACAATGGATCAACACCGGCGCTGCGGAAGCTATCCACATTTTGCCAACTACTGATCTCTCCCGAGTAATCGCGCAAGATTTATCGATTATCAACGACCACTCTGATCTAGCGTCGACTCGATTACCTTGGATGGCATCTTAAGCCCGTCTCCAGTATTTGTCAACATCTCTTCACTCTCGAATGTTGCATATATGGTTAAAAATCAATACAAACCAATAACCTCATTCAAAGTGAACACGAAGTCTAACATCGACTCCCGGATGGCATCTTAAGCCCGTCTCCTCTCCATTCCGGGAACATCTCGAGTCTAACGTCTCGGCTCCTCCGCATCGACCTTTCGGATGGCATCTTAAGCCCATCTCCGTCGACTCTCTATTTAACGACTCCGAGTCTAGCGTCGACTCGTTCCCCAGTGACGTCTCAACTTCTCCAAATGGCATCGTAAGCCCGTTCGCATCATCCACCGCGAGTGCAAATTTTCGGTGTACTCGGTGTTCAATCATCTTCTACCTCCGGTCACGAAAGACAAGCGTGTCAATCTAACCCTCGGTACAAGAAGATTGAGCAGGGGCAGTTATCATACCCAAAATTTGCCCTCCATCTTCTCGAAGATTTCATGCATCTATACTCGAGATTCCTCGAGAGTTGATCGGACAAACTCTCTCTGACAATCAACCCAAACTAGGGTTTGGTATCTCTCAAGTCAAGATGGATCTCCAACATCTCCAATGGCCTTCATACCTCCTCATATGCTTCAAAGATTCTCCATGTCAAGTTTCAAGCCTCACAGTCAAGTTTCCTCGAATGATTGTTCGGATGGTTGAAAATCGGGTGTATTGGACAAAAAGTTAACATGGTCAACATACGGTCAAAACTTCGATTTTGGTCAACATCTTCATTTTGAAGTAACATTCATCATTTGATCAAGGGTTGATCATGATTCATCAAGAAAACTCAAGATTTGCCCAAAGTCGAACTTTCTAAATTAGGGTTTCTAGATGAAAAGTCAATTGAACTTTGGTGATCATAACTTTCTCATACTTTCAAATTTTTCCACCACCTCTTGTTTTGAAGGAAATTCAATTCTCTACAACTTCATGTCTCACAAGAATGTCCAAAAATGCTTCATTTGAGAGGTATAGCTCAAAACATTCTGGTCATTTTCAAAGTCAACAAAAGTCAACTTTTGTTTTGAAGATATTTGAGCATGGTAACTCAATTGAGATGAGACCAAAGACATTGGTTAGAGAACTCTTAGAGCTTTCCAAAAGTCCAAGAACACTCAAAATGTGGAAAATTGAGCAAGATACACTATTGAGAAGTTGGGCGATTTTGAAATTGCACAAAAGGACATTTTGGTCAAAATGCAAAATTTTCCAAATGGGCCTATAATCTTTTGATCCAAACTTGTTCATGACAATATTTTGACCTATAAATGCTTGTCCATGGCAATTTTCTATTTTATTGATTTTATTTTGAATTTTAGAACATTTAATTCAAAATTAAATTATATAAAATATGAAAATCATATTTTTTCAAAGGGTGATTTTATATGTTCCTTGAAGTCCAAGATAGCCCAATATACTTGCCAAATTCGTGCTTGATCTTGCATTGAAGAAGAAATCAAATTTTTCAAGAAAATTGATTTTATTTGAAAAATATTGAATGCTCCAAATCAAATCTTTTCCATTCCTTTTTCCTCTCAATCCTCTCTATAAATGCTCGACATTGTGTACAAGCAAGGATCGAAACCCTAGCTCAAGCATAACCCTTACTCTTGCAAATTTTTCAAAATTCTTGAAAATTGAATTTCAAATTACGACCATTCACCACTTCCGACCATCAAGCGTGCTCGGAGGGTAAGTATGAGTAAGACTACATCATTGGTATTGATTAAAACAAGCTAAATCGTGCCATACACATTCATACATATTTGAATTTTCTTGAAATTGCATTTTGTTATTGCGTGCTTTAATCGTTTCTAATGGTTTGAATGTGTTCATGAGGTTATACTTGACTAATCTGGGCCATCGTTTGAGAGGTTGAGCGTGAGAATCGCGTTTGCCATTATTAGGGTTTGGGCTGTTTCGTTCGAACCGGCTGTGCTGGTCGATTCGATCAAAAAACACCACCAATGGATTCGGAGAGTCGATTTAGGTGGACAAGGTCTCTCTTTACATTTATTTGGCGTGTTTTGCGGGATCTAAGAACCTCCTTGCGGGAGAAGGCGAGCTAGGGCTCGGCGTCGTGGACTTTCTTTGACGGCGTGTGCATGCGTGGCAAAAACAAGCAATCGATTCGTCCATCCGGTCAACGGGGTCCACACGTGATTGTGTTTTCAAATATACCGGGGCGTGTCAGCGTTTTTATTCAAATGTTTCGACTTTTCCAACACAAAACCGCGGCCCGATGGTTAAGACTTGTGTTTGAGGAGATTCTCGAGGAGGTCATGAGTTCGATCCTTCGTAGGTTTTACCTTTTCTTTTCACAAACTCAAACTTTTCACTATTTTCATATTTTCTTTTATTTAATATTTTCCATTTATTTTAATTTCTTTACATTTTATTTACGCATTAAAAACTACCAAAAACATTTTTCTTTTACATTATTTTCATAAAAATGTTTATTTAATTTAATAAATTTAAAAATATAATTTTGCATGCATATTTATTTTATTTTTAATTTTGCATTTAATTCACTTTTAATTGCATTTTAATTATTAAATCTTTTCCAAAAAATCCCAAAAATTATTTTAACTTATTTATCTTATTTCAGCATATAATAATTTTCTCATATTAAAATTTGCATTTTCTAACATTTTCTCTTATTCGATTCATATTGTATTTCAGATTTTCTTATTCTTTCACAGGTTGCTCCGATTCGGACATTTTCTTTTATCATTCTATTTTTTTTCAATAATGTAACTGTTTATGGGTTGTATTAGTTTAATCTAGGGTTTTATTTTCCGCATTTTAAATTATGTATCTGCCCCAAAGCCATGTAATAGCGTAGGATTTACCTTTCCGCTTTACATTCCGCATTTTACTTTCCGCACCCTTACCAATTGCTAGTAATTAGGCGTGTATGGCAAGATAATAATTGGACATAGCTCACACTAATTTCAAGATAATATATTCTGAAATCAACACAATTCTTTCACACACGCACCCCTTAGGGGAATTCTCTCTCGTTGCCTTCGCGAATTCAAATGGTCATGTCCCTCGAACGTAGAGGTATTCTAGCACCGTTGCCTTCCAAACAAATCATCATAGTCCCTTCGATACAAAGATCATAAGACCCACGATGTCGCCTCCGAATACATGATCTTGACCCTCGATTGTCGCCTCGAAAATGATGATAGTCCGGAATGTGCTAGGATACTTCCTACAGATTGCCTTATGACCATCGATGTCCCTTGAATGTCCGCTTACATCCAGCGAATGGAGCTACCTACTAACTAATGGTATGGCTAGCGCTATTCTAAAGGAATGTAAAAGTGCAACGACCAATTAAAGTGGGTAAATAAGTCTCTTAGTTGCTTGCTCTATCAAATGCTTTTCACACCTCACACTTTTTCAAAGTTCAAACTTTCTTTTCAAAAACGAAACATTTCCGAACACTTTGTATACACTCCTACATGAGTCATTACAAAGTCAAAGCGAAATGCCTTTTTCAAAACATTTTGTCAAACACACGAGAAAGCAATTTTAAAAAGTTATCTAAGAGCAACTAAGAGCCGTAGAATAACTGCGGATGGAAAGGGTGCTAATACCTTCCCTTTTCATAACCATTCTCCGAACTCGAGAATTTAACGAAGGTCTTTTTATTACTTTTACCTTCCCTTAATTGGATAAAAATAAAAGTCGGTGGCGACTCTTGCTATCCGCACATTTGGATACAAAAATCCTACAAAGTCAGTTCACCGTATCCCAGAACTGGCGACTCTGCTGGGGAAGTCACCCAAAAGAGAGAATTGCCTTAAGGATTTCTAGATAACCTTTATTGCTTTCTATTTGAATTGTATGCTTTATCTTTAAGGGTTGCTTGGGTATTATATTGTTGGGGATCCTACACGGATCGGGTTTCCTTTTAGGTAAGTGGCATTAGATCATCGCGACCGCTGGGCGTATAACTAAGCGGGCAACATGATGGCTACGTTAGCGTGACACTTTGGTTGTCCGATACTCTTCATTCCCAAGTTGAAGATAGTATTTGGCTTCTGCGTGGTGTCATCAGCGCTAACTAAACTTTTAGAACCTTAATTGACCCATCTTGGCCATTAGAAGGTAGTGAGATGGTCGGCTTTGGTGTAGACGAGGTTGGTTGATACTCGATGCTCGCTCATTGAGATTAGACTTTTGGGACATTTTGATCGACCACTTGGCGTCGTATTGAAATAAGCGCTGAGAAAGATCGTGATGTGAGATTCCTAGAACCGGTTACTATTATAGGACAGGATGAACCAACTCAAACTTTTGGTGGGGTAATCACCTATACCTCATGCAAGCCTTAAACCTAGGCTCATTGTGTGAATTGTTTGTGTGTGCTAAACATGACATCATGACATCATCCGCATTGCATATCATTTCTAACTATTTCAAGGACCTAGGGATTTATCTTTGCTCTGTTTTGTAGGAATCATGGCTTCTAGAAAGACTATCCGAATCAACTTTATGGGTATACCTTCTCAGCTCAAAGAATTGGTTTCAGAAATTCCCGACCATGCTCAGTTCATCAAAAGACATGGTTATCTACTCGACTTGGTTATCTCCGGTTTTGAAGAAGATATGATGCATGTCCTATTCCAGTTCTTCGACCCGAAACACCATTGCTTTACATTTCCGGATTATCAGTTGGTTCCTACCTTGGAAGAGTTCTCTAAGCTACTTGTGATACCTATTCTTGATCAAATTCCATTCACCGGTTTAGAAAAGGTTCCTAAGTTCGAAGACATTGCATCAGCCTTACATCTTAGGCGCTCAGATATTGAAGCTAATTGGGAAACTAGGAGTGGAGTTAAGGGTTTGCTTTCCAAGTTCTTAATCAAGAAAGCCCGAGAATTCCTCAAAGTTATGAGTTTCCATGCATTTGAGAACATTGTTGCCTTGCTAATTTATGGTTTGGTTCTATTTCCTAACTCGGATCAATTCATAGATGTCAATGCCATCAAGTTGTTTCTTACCCATGATCGGTGCCTACTTTACTTGGAGACATCCTACATTCTCTCCACACTCGTACTACTAAGCGACAAGGAACTCTCATGTGTTGTATCTGTTACTTTCAAGGTGGTTTATTTAGCACCTTCCTCCATCGATTTTGAAGATCGAACAAAGGTGAGATGGTCTCAAAGATTGATGTCACTCTCTCATTCGGATATTCGTTGGAATCTTTTCTCTCAAAAGGACTTCACATTCATTGACGTTGTGGAGAATTCCCTAATGTACCTTTACTTGGTATAAGGGAGGTATACTTACAACCCTTCTCTAGCTCTTACGTCGGTTTGGTTTTGCCGAAGAGATGGTCCACATGATATGCTTCTCCAAGATGTTGTGTTCGACTACAATCACGATCTCGAATTACAAGCGAAGGTTTATACATGCTTGGGGCATGGTAAAGAAAGCGATACCAAGACTTTGGGGCACCGAACTCCATTCCTTGGGAACCTTACCTCAAATGGGTGCAAGCTCGAGCTCAAAACCTCATGATGCCATTCACTTTGTTCTACCGGTAATTATGGAACTGTTGCTATAGGTGGCGTACCTATCTTTATTCTCCATCACGACATGCCTACTGATTTTGAAGACTTGAAGAGATCCTGGATTGACTTAAGAAGAGGGATACCTTTGAAGCTCAATGCTATGCAAGCGAGAAGAAAGTTCTAGAGTTGACCAAGCTACTTCACGAGGCGAAACATCAACGCTTACATCGGCACCAAGAAGAGCGCCCATGGGAGACTTAGAGCTTTAGGATGTTTATGTTTTCTTTTATTGCTTTGAACTATCTCTTGTACTTAAAAGAAAAAGAATAATGAGAAGTACTAATAAATGTTAGTTCATTGCTTGTTTAACAAATTTAAATCTCTTAGGTCCTTGAAAACATTGCATTGCATTAGCATAAACATCACATAGCATAGCATAACATTGCATCACGGTACATTGGAGATTGGTTTTCTCATTTGCTCGCTATTTATTTTAGCGAAAGCTCTTGAGCAGTATCAAATCTCGAGCTCGAAATGCTCGGTTTCGATGTTCTAACTTGGTCCAAGGCCAAGAAGATCAAAGCTCATCAACAAGAAGAAGAAGGTGGTTGGTCTCCCTCAACATGGGTAGGCGTTTCAAAGGAGGTCCTAAAGTGGTCGGCCGTATTGAGCTCTCTGAAGGAAGTGTCCATAGGAGTACCAAGGGTGATGAAGGTGGCGGCGTGAGCCAAAGAAAGGAGGAGGATCATTCGATTATGGCGATACTACGAGGAAGATGACAAGTACAAGCAACTTGAAGATCGTCGAATCTTTGTGGAAAACACGAAGATGTCCGGGCTGAACTTTGATGATCGAGTCTTGTTCACAGTGTTGTGATTCCTCCCAAATTCAAAGTTCCTACTTTTGCTAAGTATGATGGGATGTCTTGCCCTAAATTTGAAGTCCTATGTCGGAAGATCAACCCCACTTGATGGCGAGAAAGTTGTGGATGCACTATTTTCAAGAGAGTTTGTCAAACCAGTTGGAATGGTACTATCGACTAGAGAATGACCGTATCCGTACTTGGGTGATTTGGTGATGCTTTCTCGAGACAATATAGTACAATCTTGAATTGGCACCGCTGCATGCAACTACAAAGCATGAGGGTTCAAAGAAGTATATGCTCGAAGTGGAGATCTAGCGGTGAGTTCAACTACCCTTGTCCAATAGGGAGTTGGTTGATATGTTTATGGGAACGCAGGCACGTTCTTCAATCATCGATTGGAAATTCTTCATCCGGATTCAAGCGATATTGAGGCGCATTGGTAGTATCAAGAGTGGGAAGATCCATGTAGAGTCATCTTGAATCTGCGAAGAGATCTTTTGGTGCTAAGAAAGCCAATCTTGTATGGTCGAAAAGCCGAGCCAAGACCGACCGTGCTCAATCGTGCGGTTGTAATCTCAATCCTACGTCGGCCTGACCTCGGTGAGACAGCGTAACGAGCAGCGCGAAGGCGATTCTGAAGATCAACATGCCATTGTCGCAAGCCTTGCAACACATGTTGGCGGTGATTACCTTGAGGATCCTCCTCGAATGTCAACACTTCCTCTTGATACAATCCTAATGCTAAGTGTGCCTACCATTCCAATAGCCGAGGCACGACAGCGACAATTGTTGGGCTCAAGAACAAGATTCGAGGATATGATCGAAGCTAAGCAGTTGAGTTTGACCCTCTGTGGAAACTCCGAATGATCAACGCGCCTATGCCTAACCATGACAAGAGTTCCAATCTTTGTTGGTGGCGATACTTATGTTTTCAACATAGATGACTTGACCATTCCTCGATGGTAAGAAGAATTTGTTGCAAGCGGTGTCAATCCGGATGCCCGGAATTGTCGTTGGTGCCACTCACACGATGGTTGTGCTTGGTTGAGAAGGCGTGTTCGATGCATGATGGATAACCGTGAGATACTATTTACGAACCACACTGCGAGCGTGAAGAAATGTCTAAGTTGAAGATTGACAATGCCTGTACCATCATGTGGGACACCTTGGGCAGTGGAAAAATATGATTACATGGTGAAGTACCTTTTCACAGTTACAAGATTCCTATTGAAGATGTTAAAGCGGAGGATGGGGTGGCGATTTCCCGAAGACTATCTTGATGTTAACACGATAAATTTCCTCCGTTGATCACATGCCTAGAATGGCACCTCTCATTATCACTTCTCCAAGACCGGTTCCATATTCCTCGACAAAGCTATCCCTTGGAATTATGGGTGATGTTTACTATCATGGCGTCAAGCAAGACCCTCGACCATTGAAGATCTTACCATTGGAGCTCCTATTCGACATTGACAACATCACGGATCGGATGGTGAGCCGGAAGGGTATTCTCTCCGATTTCTCCTCCAAAAGACAACTGCGACTCCATTCGCATTCCAACTACTCAATCAATATCCCGGCTAGAGGAAAGAACCGGTGACTCATCACCTCAACGGAAGTACCAAAGGAAATTCTTGAAGACACCTCGAAACAAGAAATGGAGAAATTAGAAGATCATCAAGAAGAGTGATTACAATGTTGTGGAGCAGTTGGAATGACTCGTCCAAAATCTCCATGCTTGCTACTCTTGTGCTCCGAGGCTCATGCTAATGCCTTAGTGAAGTTTAGAAAGAATGCTCATGTGCCGCAAGACACTACCAGCGATCGGTTTGAAGTTTGTATTGCTAGCACGGCTGCCAACAACGGCCTAAACCTCGATCTTGATTTGACTCTAGGAAAGAAACATAACAAAGCCTTGTACATCTCATTGAATGCAAGGTACTACCCTATCTCATGTTTTGGTTGACACGGTTACGCTCGAATACCTTACGAAGGCCTTTTGATCGGCTTGATGTCGAAGGGTTGGTTCGAGACCGGTGACATTATCGTGAGGGCTTTTGATGGTTCTAGCGAGCAGTACTTGGAGAGCTCACTGCACTGTTAAAGTCGGTTCCGGACTTTTGACTCTACTTTCTTTGTCATGGACATCCGTCCGACTTATTCTTACTTACTTGGGCGCCCTTGGATACATGGGGCGGTATTACCTACACCTTACATCGAAGCTAAATACCGGTGAAAGGGAAGGTTGTTCGATATGTGGTGAAGAAGAGTATATGGTCGATCATCTCCGGTCATTCCGCTATCTCGAGATGGAGGGTGAATTCTTGAGACTCCTGTCAAGCTTTTGAAACAATATCCAGTCATACTGTCTTACCCATCGAGTTCGGATACCCTCGACGAGTCCTCCGAGGCGAGTTAGCGAAGGCGATTGGGTCGATTCGGCTTGACCGATTAATTTGATTGATGAGAAGCGACTCGCATCCATACGCCATGGACAGTTATCGAAACAAATGATCGAGCATTTAACAAGAAGGTCGACCAAGTCTACCAAGTCGGTGATCTAGTAGTCAGCGCATCATTCTTCCACAAGGTGATCCAGGGGCAAGTGGACTCCCACCTATGAGGGACCATTTGTAGTCAAAGCAGTATTTTCAGTAGAGCTATGATACTTAGCACCATGGATGGTGAAGACTTCCCACACCACATGAGCGGACATAGTCAAAAATACTACGCATAAAAGAGACCCGCTAGGTCGGCGAACCTAGGCAAAAATAAGGGCATCTGGCGAACCAAAAGGTTGGGCAAAAATTAAGGATATATGCAAAGATGTACACCGGCAGTCGAAAACACGAAAAGCGGCTTGGGCAAAAAGGTATCGGTGGTGAAAACTTAGAAAGGCGGTCTAGGCAAAAGTTAGGGATTTAAGCGTCGACTATGTCTCTTCGGATCATACATTTCGGACTACTATCGACATTCAAGGTTCAAATGGCGAAGATCGGTCTATTCACTTTCTGCGGCAAGGAGATGAGATAGTTGAAATATAGGAGTACTAGCATAGTTGGAACTTAACGAGATTGTTTCATAGCTTTTACCTTTCTTGTGTACAAACTACTTGGCCATCGCCACCTTTCAAATAAGCATAAAATTCTTTCTCTTTACAATTTCCATTGTTTATCGTTTGCAATAAGTCCAACGTTTGCTTTGAATAACTATCGCATTTGACAATAAGAATCTAATCACAAACATACGAAAAGTGAACATTCAAAAGTACTTACTACGGGTTCCGGGAATTGGGATGACGCGAAAGTCAACAAATAGTTCCCCACGAGCATAAAGGTGTCACTCACAACACACCTTCCCCAGAGTATATGTTAATCCACACGGTGATTCCACTCAACGAACAGCGTTACATCGGTCTCAGCGGTAACACTTCATCCCAGTGGATATTTCTCAATCCTCCCCTTCTCCCGGCGGTATCCGGACCCAAGACTTGGTCGAGATAGTGCATCGGAGGAAGCATACACCTTTATTCCCGGCCGGAGATTACAACGGACTCCAGACTCTTCTAGCCGGTCTCGGCAACCATCAAATGCTCTTGGTGAGATCTACACTCGAATCCCATGGGCGCCTCTTAAATTTCCTCGGCGGGATCTACATACAAGGTCCCCGGATCGCCTCCGATTCTCCTCGGCGGGGTCTATGAGATCTCCGACAACGAGCCTCTCAATCTACCTTCCTCGACAGCGTCTAGGCCCAAGACTTGGTCGAGATAGTGCATCGGAGGAATCAGGATATCTTTCTTCTCTTCAGCGGGGTTCTCACCTACTCGGCTCCCCAGCGGGGCGAAATCTTCAAGCAGAACATCGCACCTTCTTCAAGATGGATATGTTTTGAAATACCACAACATCTATCATTCATACATTTCTCATAAAGTCATAATTCATGCATATGTCATTCATATACAACATCATGCATCATACTTTGCATAAAACTAACCAATATTCTATCAAAGACTTTCTTGTTTTCTCCAAAGCAGTGTGATCCTTCAGCAAAGCAGGTCGAGTTAAGCCCGAGCCGGCGGAAAACTATCGAAAGAGCCTTCGCCATAAGCAGGTCGAGTTAAGCCCGAGCCGGGAAAACTATCGAAAGACCACCTCCGGCAGCGAGGTCGAGTTAAGCCCGAACCGGCGGAAAACTATCAGAAAGACCACCTCGGTTATCCTCCGATAACGAGCAATGGATCAACACCGCGCCTGAGGGAAGCTATCCACATTTTGCCAACTACAATCTCTCCCGAATAATCAGTAGAGATTTATTACGATTATCAACGACACTCTGAGTCTAGCGTGCGACTCGATTACCTTGGATGGCATCTTAAGCCCATCTCAGACTATTTGTCAACATCTCTTCACTCTCGAATCTGCATATATGGTTAAAATCAATACAAACCAATAACCTCATTCAAAGTGAACACGAAGTCTAACGTCGACTCCCGGATGGCATCTTAAGCCCATCTCCTCTCCATTCGGGGAACATCTCGAGTCTAGCGTCGGCTCGCTCCCGGCATCGACCTTTCGGATGGCATCTTAAGCCCATCTCCGTCGGCTCTCTATTAACGACTCCGAGTCTAGCGTCGACTCGTTCCCCAGTGAAGTCTCCAACTTCTCCAAATGGCATCGTAAGCCCATTCCGCATCATCCACCAACGGTGAAATTTTTTCGGTGTACTCGGTGTTCAATCATCTTCTACCTCCGGTCACGAAGACAAGCGTGTCAATCTAACCCTCGGTACAAGAAGATTGAGCAGGCAGCTGTCATACCCCAAAATTTTCCCTCCATCTTCTCAAAGATTTCATGCATCTATACTCGAGGATTCCTCGAGAGTTGATCGGACAAACTCTCTCTAGACAATCAACCCAAACTAGGGTTTGGTATCTCTCAAGTCAAGATGGATCTCCAACATCTCCAATGGCCTTCATACCTCCTCATATGCTTCAAAGATTCTCCATGTCAAGTTTCAAGCCTCACAGTCAAGTTTCCTCGGACAATTGTTCGGATGGTTGAAAATCGGTGTATTGGACAAAAAGTCAGCTGTGGTCAACATACAGTCAAAACTTCGATTTTGGTCAACATCTTCATTTTGAAGTAACATTCATCATTTGATCAAGGGTTGATCATGATTCATCAAGAAAACTCAAGATTTGCCCAAAAGTCGAACTTTCTAAATTAGGGTTTCTAGATGAAAAGTCAAGCTGAACTTTGGTGATCATAACTTTCTCATACTTTCTCGAAATTTTCCACCACCTCTTGTTTTGAAGGAAATTCAATTCTCTACAACTTCATGTCTCACAAGAATGTCAAAAATGCTTCATTTGAGAGGTATAGCTCAAAACATTACGGTCATTTTCAAAGTCAACAAAAGTCAACTTTTTGTTTTGAAGATATTTTGAGCATGGTAACTCAATTGAGATGAGACCAAATACATTGGTTAGAGAACTCTTAGAGCTTTCCAAAAGTCCAAGAACACTCAAAATATGGAAAATTGAGCAAGATACACTATTAGGAAGTTGGGCAATTTTGGAATGATTGCACAAAAGGACATTTTGGTCAAAATGCAAAATTTTCCAAATGGGCCTATAATCTTTTGATCCAAACTTGTTCATGACAATATTTTGACCTATAAATGCTTGGCCATGGCAATTTTCTATTTTATTGATTTTATTTTGAATTTTAGAACATTTAATTCAAAATTAAATTATATAAAATATGAAAATCATATTTTTCAAAAGTGATTTTATATGTTCCTTGAAGTCTAAGATAGCCCAATATACTTGCCAAATTCGTGCTTGATCTTGCATTGAAGAAGAAATCAAATTTTTCAAGAAAATTGATTTTATTTGAAAAATATTGAATGCTCAAATCAAATCTTTTCCATTCCTTTTTCCTCTCAATCCTCTCTATAAATGCTCGACATTGTGTACAAGCAAGGACACGAAACCTAGCTCAAGCATAACCCTTACTCTTGCAAATTTTTCAAGAATTCTTGAAAATTGAATTTCAAATTCGACCATTCTACCACTTACCATCAAGCGTGCTCGGAGGGTAAGTATGAGTAAGACTACATCATTGGTATTGATTAAAACAAGCTAAATCGTGCCATACACATTCATACATATTTGAATTTTCTTGAAATTGCATTTTGTTATTCTGCGTGCTTTAATCGTTTCTAATGGTTTGAATGTGTTCATGAGGTTATACTTGACTAATCGGGCCATCGTTTGAGAGGTTGAGCGTGAGAATCGCGTTTGCCATTATTAGGGTTTAAGGCTGTTTCGTTCGAGCACTGTCTGGTCGATTCGATCAAAAATAACACCACCAATGGATTCGGAGGTCCGATTTAGGTGGACAAGGTCTCTCTTTTTGTTTATTTCGCGTGTTTTGCGGGATCTAGAACCTCCTTGCGGAGAAGGCGGGCTAGGGCTCGGCGTCGTGAACTTTCTTTGACCGGCGTGTGCATGCGTGGCGAAAACAAGCAATCGATTCGTCCATCCATCGGGGGTCCACGCGGCGATTGTGTTTTCAAATATACCGGGCGTGTCAACGTTTTATTCAAATGTTTCCGACTTTTCCAACACAAAACACGGCCCGATGGTTAAGACTTGTGTTTTGAGGAGATTCTCCAGGAGGTCATGAGTTCGATCCTTCCCAGCGCCGGTTTTACCTTTTCTTTTCACAAACTCAAACTTTTCACTATTTTTCATATTTTCTTTTATTTAATATTTTCCATTTATTTTAATTTCTTTACACATTTTATTTCTGCATTAAAAAACTACCAAAAACATTTTTTCTTTTTACATTATTTTCATAAAAATGTTTATTTAATTTAATAAATTTAAAAATATAATTTTTGCATGCATATTTATTTTATTTTTAATTTTGCATTTAATTCACTTTTAATTGCATTTTAATTATTAAATCTTTTCCAAAAAATTATTTTAACTTATTTATCTTATTTCCAGCATATAATAATTTTCTCATATTAAAATTTGCATTTTTCTAACATTTTTTCTCTTGTTCGATTCATATTGTATTTTCCGATTTTCTTATTCTTTCACAGGTTGCTCCGATTCGGACATTTTCTTTTATCATTCTATTTTTTTTCAATAATGTAACTGTTTATGGGTTGTAATAGTTTAATCTAGGGTTTTATTTTCCGCATTTTAAATTATGTATCTGCCCCAAAGCCATGTAATAGCGTAGGATTTACCTTTCCGCACTTTACATTCCGCATTTTACTTTCCGCACCCTTACCAATTGCTAGTAATTAGGCGTGTATGGCAAGATAATAATTGGACATAGCTCACTAATTTCAAGATAATATATTACGAAATCAACACACTTCTTTCACACGCACCCTTAGAAATTCTCTCTCGTTTGGCGAATTCAAATGGTCATGTCCCTCGAGCGTAGAGGTATTCTAGCACCGTTGCCTTCCAAACAAATCATCATAGTCCCTTGATACAAAGATCATAAGACCCAATGTCGCCTCCGAATACATGATCTTGACCCTCGATTGTCGCCTACGAAAATGATGATAGTCCTTGATGTGCTAGGATACTTCCTACAAGTTGCCTTCTATGACCATCAGATGTCCCCCGAATGTCGCTTACATCCAGCGAATGGAGCTACCTACTAACTAATGGTATGGCTAGCGCTATTCTAAAGGAATGTAAAATGCAACGACCAATTACGAGTGGGTAAATAAGTCTCTTAGTTGCTTGCTCTATCAAATGCTTTTCACACTCACACTTTTTCAAAGTTCAAACTTTCTTTTCAAAAGCGAAACATTTCGAACACTTTGTATACACTCTACATGAGTCATTACAAAGTCAAAGCGAAATGCCTTTTTCAAAACATTTTGTCAAACACACGAAAATTTTAAAAAGTTATCTAAGAGCAACTAAGAGCCGTAGAATAAGCTGCGGATGGAAAGGGGTGCTAATACCTTCCTTTTCATAACCATTCTCCGAACTCGAATCTAACGAAGGTCTTTTTTTACTTTTACCTTCCCTTAATTGGATAAAAATAAAAGTCGGTGGCGACTCTTGCTATCCGCACATTTGGATACAAAAATCCTACAAAGTCAGTTCACCGTATCACAGCCCGACTCAGTTTACCTTATTGATTAATGGTCAAGTTATGCAGCTGTTTACCTTGCCTAATCCTGCTACGAGTGTGCATAATAAAGCCAATTGGCTTTTTGGTCTTGATCAGTAACCTTCTCCGCCCAGCACTCCTGAGACTCCCCAAGACTATGAGGTTTTAGAGGATTAGAGGAAGATCACTTGCTCCTCCAGGTTATTATGATATGGGCCCTCCTCAGCACGCTTCCACCGCTCACTTTGTTGCTCCTGACACCGTTATGTATGAGGTTCCTCCCATTGATTATGCGACTGCCATCCACGCTCTCCAGGTGGAACATCAGGCTTTGAGGGACGATTTGACTAGTTTGCGAGCCGATTTCTTTGGTTTTATGGATACTGTTTCTGCGCAATTTCAAGAAGTCTTCGCTTACTTTCATTCTTCCTCTGCTCCTAAGGCAGGACCATCTAGTGGCTAGAGCTTTTAAGTAGTTTAATTTATTTTAGTTTAGTTTGATTTCATTAGGATTTGCAATGTTTTCGTTATGTTCTTCTTATTATGTTCTACTTTCCAAATACTTGATTCTTAAATTGTAAGCAACTTTGATCTCCATTCTAATGCAATTCATGTTATCTTTTATTATTATAATGTTGCAGTATAATATATTATATCATATCAGAATATTATATTATCTTATATCAGAATATTATTACTATTGCACCTTTCTTTAATTGCATTCTATTTGTTGCTACAAATGTTAATTTTGCTCCTGCGTTATATGTGATATGCCATTATATCTTGCATGTGAGATTCTCTTTTTATTCCTTGCGTGCTGTCACTAGTTATTCCCACGCTGGCCTTTTCCCAATATTTGGAGACGCACGCCTCTTCTCAACACACGGTGGAGGCGCCTCAATTGTCCCCGACCATGCAACCTCGGGGCGCAGCCTCCCTTTTCCTAGTGCCTTTAAGACGGTCGCCTCAGTGGTCAACATATTCGCTTTTTGAGACGCACGCCTCACGCGTGGTCTCCAGTGTCAGACGGTCGCCTCAGCATGCTTTTTCATGCAGAGTAAAAGCTGGTCTTCTCTTGCATTAACTTGTCTTGTCCGTTTCGTTTTCCCATTCAGCCCTATTTAATTCAAATTCAACACTCATTATTTTTCATTCAAACTATATTCTTCCCACTTCCCACCATTAATCCCATTCAAACTTTCCTCTCATTTCCAACATCCACTTATTATAATTTATCACTCTTAACTCTCACTCCACTATAAATATCCTTCATCCTTCTTTCTCATTTCACAAACCCGTCGTATTCTTGCTCACTAATACCGGTTTACTCGGTCTGTGCACAAACCCGTATCCTACCTTAGAACCCCTCATGCTTGAGTTTCTTAGCTCCTTCTCTTACTCGACACATTGTGACCCTACCTGGCCGGAACGCCAACCTCGCATGTTCAACCAGAGTACTCTCTTGATCAAGAAAGAGTCGCCGAACTCTTATCTTTCACTCGCGGCGAGCATGTTCATTACAAGCCTTTCGACGATGACAACGATCTTTCTTGGGATCAAGTCGGCTTCTCCTTATGGAATGATCTAACCGGTCAAACCACGGGTGGCGCGATCTCTGCTTCTCAAATACATAACCACGCATTAAGGTACTTTCACGCGTTCTTGCTAACACCATCTTTGGTCGGACCAATAATCACAAGGTCAACCAAAATGGTGTTCATCATTTTCGTGCCCTTAATGGTCGGTATCAATGTCGCACCTTTCATGCTAGTCACATCCACTCATGCGTGAACGCCGCAGGTACTAATCCTTTTGTCTTTGGTGGCATCATCACTTCTCTCTCTTATGCTTTAGGCCTTTTCGACGAGTTGTTATCTTTATCACCATTTATGATGTCGGATACTTTACTTGATATAATTTATTCTTGGATTCCCATAATCTCTCCAAGACAAGATGGCCGGTTTACATTAGTGATAAATTGTCGTCAAATTCCTGATTTTGTGTTACCTTGTCCGAATCGTATCAACGTTCGAGTCCGCGCCAATTGGCGTTATGCTCTTGATGCACTGCCGTGACAACGGATAATCCCATGCAAATTTGCGCTATGCGAGCTCATATGCTTCGTCAAGATCAGTTATTCCACGCCATGCAACAAAACCAAGCTGAGACTTTACGTCTCGTACAAGAGTTGCAGCGCAACCAACTACTCAACGCAACCAACAAAAATGCGGCGAACACCAAGAATATGCTTTTCGCCATGATCGAAACCTCGAATCATTGCAAGCTCGCTTAGCAGATGCACTTCATCTTAATGAGTCTGATTCTGATGAACGATGAAGACCTCGTACTAGAGGACGAAGAACAAGAGGTCAAGATTCTCAAAGCAACGAGTGATCCCCATCTTTTCGTCTGATTCTCCTGTGTTTTTATCGCATTGAGGACATTGCTCCTTTTAAGTATAGGGGAGTCAGATCATTTCCTTGTTCATTTCTATTTCCTTTGCTCTGTTTGTAGTATTTTTCCTTTTATTTCTTTTCTTGTAATGCAAATTTCAATTCAATAAAATACATATTTATGCAAATTTTAATCTTTTATGCAAAAAAAATTTTTTTTGCTTACTCGAATTCCTCCTACTTCTTGAGCCATAACGAATAAAATAAAACAATTTTAAAACGCATTTATAAACATTATTCAACTAGTATTAAGGTTGCTTATCATAAATAAGAATTCGAGCAACTTAGCAAAATTGCTATCGTCCTAACACTTTAAACCCCCCGATATGTTAGATCGATTTAAGTACTCATTATACCAAAACCTTTAAAACTCAGTTTTAGAATAGCCCTGAGTAGTTTATTAAGCAGTCGGCACCGCCATAAACACAAACTACGTGGAGAACCGATGAATATAAGTGATTGATCAAATATTTTTAAGAAATTGCTTTTATCTAAGATGCACTTACTAAGTTAGATGATCCTTACCAGATCATTTAAGCCAACAGTTGCGGAAACTATAAATTTAATGCAAAATAATCCATTATGAATTGGTTCAGTGGTCCCTGGTGCTGAACTTGGTAGGGCGAATTACGGTTCGATCCCCCGCAATTCTTAATTGGAAAAAGGAGTACCAAATGTTTAATTACCAGAACTCCTAGCTGGCTGATAAAGATCAAATTCACTAACCGGTTACTCCACTATGTGCGTGTAAGGTAAAGGGCTTAATGTGATTGCACTAGAATGAAAACGGGTGAAATAAAACGTAGTATCAGGTTGAGCTATAATGACATGACTTAAATTGGTCTGCTTAAATGGGGTTGTCTAGTGTTTCCACGGTAACTTTGGTGCTTAAGTTCGACTTTAATTCTCTGACGAAAAATCAATTTGCAACCCGGTACAAAGTGAGATATGTTGTTATATTTGCGTTTAAACTGTGCTTCAGAGATTTTCATTTTACTTTTTGCTTGAGGACAAGCAATGGTTCAAGTATAGGGGAGTTTGATAACGCATTTTTATATAGTATATTTGATTTAATTTACATAAATAATGTTAGTATTTTTATTTAATTATTTCATTTTATTTCCATATTACGCTAGTATTTTTATTGTTTCAGGTATTTTATTTTAATTAGACAAATTGAGCAAAGTGAAGAAATTAAGAGAATTATTGGATTAAATATGCAAGAAATGAAAAAAAGGGGTGTGCAAAGCAAAGTGATGGATCAAAGGTTTATTATCTTCAAACTAGGCCCAAACGAAATCAGGCCCATGCAAGCAAGCAAACCCTAAAGCACGTACAAGAGTGAGACGCACGTCTCAACCTCTCTCCTACAAATGAGGCACCCGCCTCGGACCCTTCCCTTAGTGGGAGGCGTCCGTCTCCACTTCCACGTGGCCCTAGGAGGATACGTGAGACGCCCGTCTCAATGTGGTCAAATGGATGAGTAATTCTCGGGACGACCGCCTCCACTTATAGCAGTTAGAACGAGATATTTTGGGAGAAAGTGGTACGAAAATATCTGAAAAAGTGGTTATATCCTACCACTATAAAAGGACACCTGGGGATCATAATTCGGGTCCTCCGTTTTCCAGCATTATTTTTTCCAGTTTTAGAATTTACCTTCCTGCAATATTTTTTCCATTGTAATTCGAATTCAAGCAGTTATTTTCCCGCATTGTTCTTAGAATTTCTAGCTATTTTCCATTCAAGTACTTTGGCTTAAATTCCTGTTGAAGAACCGAGACATTGTACGAGTTATTTAAAGCTTCAAGAATTAATTCCAGCATTTATTTAATTCAGGTTTCTTATTTACATTGCTTTTATTTATTTAATTAATTGTTTGCATGAGATATATTTATTTTGCCATGAATTTATTTATGATTGTTAAATCCTTTAATTTATTCATATACATTTTTATGAATATATACGCTAAATTATTTAAATATCGGTATATAACGAGTTAGTCGAAGGGTCCGAAACAAACAGCTTGATCATGTTTTATAAAATAAACTCTTTTCCTAATTTAGTTATCTAATTTATTTTGTAAAAAATAAAGGCTTAGAAACCAACAGCGAAAGTTTGAGGTTAATAAAATGGACTAAGATTAGAAACCAATAGGCGGCAGTTTGAGGTTTAAAATCGGATAGTAGATACTAGGTATTGTTTTTAAAATTGACATTTTAAAACTAATTAAACTTTATTTATTTTCAAAAAGTAATTTTAAAATCAATGGGATAGCGAAAGCATACATCAGAGTTTAAAATTATAATCTATTTCTATAGAGCGAAAGTTTGAGAATAGGTTTTTGAATAAATACTTTTTGCTGAAAAAGAGATTATTATCATTTTTAAGAAAATAAGCCAGTGGAAAGCCGGATTCTTTAGGATTAACGAAGTACATACCGATATTCGCATTATTATTATTTCAATTAGAATTAAGTTTTATTACCCCAAAAAATTCCCCAATTTATTTATTCGATAGCTATAGCTTTACACAGTAGTTTAGGTTACGTTAGTTCAATTTATAGTCCCTTTGGTTCGATATCTTTTAAAACTACGCGATAGGGCTGTATACTTGCAGTCTCCCGATTAATTTAGAAGATAAAGTCGCAATCAGCATGTTCTGAGTTTGATCCCCTACTTCGAAGAGATCACTTTCAATCACATTCCACGAGAAGAGAATCAGTTGGCAGATGCATTAGCTACTATGTCATCTATGTTCGAGGTCAGATGGGACAACGAGGCTCCCCAGATCGTCATTGAGAAGTTTGACGAACCAGCAGCATATTGTTATGAGCTTGATACAGAAGAGAAACCTTGGTACTACGACGTGAAGAGGTATCTTGAGACTCAGGAATACCCTGCAGGGGCATCTGTCAATGATAAGAAGTTTATGAGAAGATTTTCATCCAAATTCTTCCTCAGCAACGGCATCTTATACATGCGCAACCACGACTTGTGCTTACTCCGCTGTGTAGACCAGAAAACAAAAATACGTATCATGGAAGAATTACACGAAGGCGCATTTGGTACCCACTCCAGTGGACACACGATGGCTAAGAAGATTTTAAGAACAGGTTACTATTGGTCCACCATGGAAGCTGATTGTCATCGTTACGCTCGATCTTGTCATAAATGCCAGATTTATGCCGACAAAGTGCACGTACCTCCAGTACCTCTGAATGTTCTAACAGCTCCTTGGCCTTTTGCAATGTGGGGCATTGACATGATTGGGGAAATCAAGCCCACATCTTCCAACGGACATCGTTTCATCCTTGTGGCAATCGACTATTTCACCAAGTGGGTAGAAGCAGCCTCGTTCGCATCTGTTACCAAGAATGTTGTGGCTCGATTCATCAAACATAATCTCATCTGGCGGTATGGCACTCCCGAAAGGATTATCACAGATAACGGTTACAATCTCACCAACAAAATGATCACCGAACTCTGCACGCAGTTCAAGATCAAGCATCACAACTCTTCTCCGTATCGGCCTAAGATGAATGGCGCTGTGGAAGCCGCCAACAAGAACATTAAGAAGATTATCTGAAGATGACGGTGACTTACAAAGATTGGCATGAGATGTTACCATTCGCTCTTCATGGTTATCGCTTTTCTGATGCGGACATCAACGAGGCAACCCTTCTCTCTTGTGTGCGGTATGGAAGCCGTTCTACCCATCGAGTTCGAGATACCCTCAACGAGAGTCCTCGAGGCGAGCTAAGCGAAGGCGATTGGGTCGAATCGCCTTGACAGTTAATTTGATTGATGAAAATGACTCGCGTCCATACGCCATGGACGGATCTATCGAGGCGAATGATCGAGCATTTAACAAGAAAGTCAAGCAAGAGTCTACCATGTCGGTGATCGGTAGTCAGCGCATCATTCTTCCACAAGGTGATCCGAGGGCAAATGGACTCCCACCTATGAGGGACCGTTTGTAGTCAAGGCATGTTTTCGGAGGAGCTATGATACTTAGCACCATGGATGGCGAAGACTTCCCACCACGTGAGCGACATAGTCAAAAATACTACGCATAAAGAGACCCTAGGTCGGTGGCCTAGGCAAAAATAAGGGCATCTGGCGAACCAAAAGGGTTCGGGTAAAGTTAAGGATATATACAAAACATGTACACGTCGAAAACCTAAAAAGCGGCTTGGGCAAAAAGGTATCCTGGCCCGAAAGGGCGGTCTAGGCAAAAGTTAGGGATTCAAGCGTACGACTATGTCTCTTCCAAATCACCTACTTCCAGACTACTATCAGCGTTCAAGATTCAAATGGCGAAAATCAGTTTACTCACTTTCTACTGACAGCAAGGAGATGAGATAGTTGAAATATATGAGTACTAGCATAGTTGGGACTTAACGAGATTGTTTCCGCATAGCTTTTTACTTTTCCTGTGTACAAACTACTTGGCCATACGCCGCATGTCGAATAAATGCGAGTTTTTTTCTCTTTACAATTTTCACTGTTGTTGTTTGCATAAAGTCCCAACGTTTGCTTTGAATGATTATATGCATTTGACAATAAGAATCTGCTCACAAACATGCGAAAAGTAAACATACAAAGGTAATTACCGAGCTCCGAATTGAGATGGCGAAAGTCCTGTCTGATTCCCCGAGCATGATCCCGTAAAGCGTCGCTCACTACAAAACCTCCCCCAGCGTAGTACACATTAATCCACGGCGATAATTCCACTCAGCTGAGCAAAGTTACATCAGTCTCCGAGCAGTAACACTTCATCCCCAACCGAGGTATTTGTCATCAGCAGATATCTCTCGACAATTCTCCTTTTCCCCAGCAGTAGTATCTAGACTTGGAACTTGGTCAGATAGTGCATCGGAGTAAACCTACATTCCCCAGCCAGAGATTTCAACGGGCTCCAATCGGTCTCCCAGCAACCATCAAACGCTCTCCAGCGAGATCTACACTCAAAGTCCCCAGTAGAGCGTCTCCTAATTTTCCCCGGCAGGATCCGCATACAAGATCCCCAACAGACTACCTCCCAGACTCTCCCCAGCAGGGTCTATGTGTGAGATCTTCAACAACGTATTTCTCGATCTCTACCAGCCTCAACAATATCAAGGCCCAAGACTTGGTCAGATAGTGCATCGGAGGAATCAAAGTTCCTTTCTTCTCAGGATCTCCGTCCCCAAACAGAAGGCAGAAATCCTCAAGCAGAACATCTGCATCTTCTTCAAGATGGATATGTTTTGAAATACTACAACCTCTAGCATTCATACATTTCTCATAATATATGCATGCATCATTCATATACATTGTCATGCATCATACTTTGCATAAAACTAACAATATTCTATCAAAATTTCTCTTGTTTTCTCCAAAACAGGTGAAAGTCACCAGCATAAGCAGTCCGGATTAAGACCGAATCCGACGGAAAACTATCCAACCACCACCATGTTGTTCTCCAACGGTGGATCCGGATTAATACGAAACTAGGCGGAAACCCTATCAAGCGATCACAAGTTATCCTCCGATAGCGGCGGTGGAACAATACCGATGCACGGGGAAAATATCCACGCTTTGCCAACTACTATCCCTTAGAATGGTCGACACGAAGATCTATTCGACCCTCTTATTATCAACAGCAACTACAGTGCGTGCGACTCGGTTGCCTTAGATGGCATCTTAAGCCCATCTCAGCTACTTGTCAATATTTCTCCACTTTTAGAATCTGCATATATGGTTAAAATCAATACAAACCCATAACTTCATTCAAAGGTGGGCACGAAATCTAACGTCGATTTCCTCGGGATGGCATCTTAAGCCCATCTCCATGCTCCTTCCATTTCGAGCGCTCTGAGCCTAGCGTCGGCTCACTCCCATCATTCTTTCGGATGGAATCTTAAGCCCATCCCGGTTCTCCTATCAACGATCTCGAGTCTAGCGTATGACTCATTCCCAGTAAATCTCTAGCTTCTCCAAATGACATCTACAAGCCCATTCCGCATCATCAACCAACAGCGAGTGCAAATTTTCGGTGTACTCGGTGTTCAATCATCTTCTACCTTCAGGTCACGAAAGACAAGTATGTCAATCTAACCTTCCAGTACAAGAAGATTGAACAGGGCCAACTGTCATACCCCAAAATTTGCCCTCCATCTTCTCAAGATATTTCATACATCCATACTCGAGGATTCCTCGAGTTGATCGGACAAATTCTCTCTGACAATCAACCCAAACTAGGGTTTGGTATCTCTCGAATCAAGATGGACTTCTAACATCTCCAATGGTCATCATGCTTCCTCATATGCTTCAGAGATTCCCCATGTCCAGTTTCAAGCCTCACAAGTCAAAATTCCTCAGACAATTGCTCAGATGGTTGAAAATCAGTTGTATTGGGCAAAAAGTCAACTGTGGTCAACATACAGTCAAACTTCATAATTTTTGGTCAACATCCTCATTTTAAATTTACATTCATCATTTGATCAAGGGTTGATCATGATTCATCAAGAAAACTCAAGATTTGCTCAAAAGTCAAACTTTCTAAATTAGGGTTTCTAGGTGAAAAGTCAATGAACTTTGGTGATCATAACTTTCTCATACTTTCTCAGAATTTTTTCCACCACCTCTTGTTTTGAAGGAAATTCAATTCTCTACAACTTCATGTCTCACAAGAATGTTCAAAAAATGCTTCATTTGAGAGGTATGGCGCAAAACATTACAGGTCATTTTCAAAGTCAACAAAAAGTCAACATTTTGTTTTGAATATATATTGAGCATGGAAACTCCAATTGAGATGAGACAAAACATGTTGGTTAGAGGACTCTTAGAGCTTTCCAAAAAGTCCAAGAACACTCAAAAATGTGGAAAATTGAGCAAGATACACTATTCAGAAGTTGGGCAATTTTGGACAATTGCACAAAAGGACATTTTGGTCAAAATGCAAAATTTTCCAAATGGGCCTATAACCTTTTGATCCAAACTTGTTCATGACATTATTTTTGACCCATAAATGCTTGGCCATGGTAATTTTCTATTTTTATGATTTATCTTTGAATTTTAAAACATTTAATTCAAAATTAAATCATATAAAATATGAAAGTAAGATATTTTTTCAAATGGATTGATAAAAGAAGCCCATAAAACTTGCCAATTTAGTGCTAGCCTTCACATTGATGAGAAAATCAAGTTTTTCCAAAATTTGATTTGTTTTAAAGAAAATATTGCACATTCAATAACCAATCTTTTTCACTCTTTTCCTCTCTCGAATCCTCTATAAATACTCGACCTATTGCCACAAGGGCGAAACCTAGCCCCATACATAACCCTTATTTTGCCAAATTTTTCAAAGAATTGTCAAAAATCGTGTTTCAAAATCCAGCCACTTTCACCATCAAAACCATCCCATTGTCTTGGGGGTAAGTTTGAGTAAGTACACATCATTATCATTGATCAAAGCAAGCTAAATCGATGCATATACATACATACATATTCAAAACTTTTGATTTTGCATTTTGCTATTACTGCTCGTTTCAATTGATTCTAATGCCTTTTTGTGTTCATGAGACTCCATATACGATCCGGGCAATCGCTAGCAAGGTTGCGTCAAATTCCACGATGCCATGATTAGGGTTTTGGGCTGAGAGTTGAGGTATTCTGAGACACTTTCAGGGCAAACCACCAGCACCATTGGATTCGCAGACCCCGATTTAGGGGGGGTAGCCTTAATCCTAGTCCTCGAATCCATGTATTTTGCAGGTTTGCAGATCGGGCTTCGGAGAAGATGGCCGGCCCTAGCTCGTGACGGCTCAGCGGACGGCGAGGAGACTGCGTGGCACAATGACGCGTTTTAATTCATCCATTCAAAAACAACTGGGGCCCGCGCGCTGACTCAGTTTGAATTCAAATATCCAGGACGTGTCATCGTTCATATTCGTTTGTTTTTAGCTTTTCCAACACCAAATGACAGATGGCGCAGTGGTTAAGGCGTTGTCTATTCCAAGATACTCTCAAGGGTCCCCTGTTCGAACCATGCGGGACGGTTGTTTTCCTTTTTACAAACTCAACTATTTTAACTATTTTTTCTATTTTCATATTTTTCAATATTTTGCATTCATTTTAATTCTTTTCATATTTTTATTTCATGCATTAAAAATCATCAAAATATTTTTTCCTTTTGCATTTATTTTCAGAAAATACTTATTTAATTTGTAAAATTAAAAAATATTATTTTGCATGCATATTTATTTTTATTCATAATTTAGTATTTAAATCACTTTTAATTAGTTTTTAATTATTTAAATGCATCCAAAAAATTCCAAAAAATTATTTTAGCATATTTATGTTATTTCCAGCATGTCATATTTTTCTCATTTAAAAAATTGCATTTTTGCTAACATTTTTCTCTTATTCGATTCATCTCGTATTTTCCGATTTCTCATTCTCTTGCAGGTTGTGCCGTTTCAGACGATTTCTTTTATCGTTCTATTTTTTCCAATAATGTAACTGCTCATGGGATGTAATAGTTTTAATTAGGCTTTTATTTTCCGCAAGTTTAAATTATGTATCTGCCCCAAAGCCATGTAATAGCGTAGGACATTTACCTTCGCACCTTTACATTTCGCATTTTAATTTCCGCACCCTAAAGCTAGTAATTAGGCGTGTATGGCAAGATAAAATGAACATAGCCCACTAATTTTCAAGATAACATCTATTTGAATCAACACACTTCTTCACACATGCACCCCTTATGGTAATTCTCTCTCGTTGCCTTACAAATTCAAATGGTCATGTCCCTCGAACATAGAGGTATTCTAGCACCGTTGCCTTCAAAACAAATCATCATAGTCCCCGATACAAATATCATAAGACCCACGATGTCGCCTCCGAATACATGATCTTGACCCTCGATTGTCGCCTCGAAAATGATGATAGTCCTTGAATGTGCTAGGATACTTCCTCAAGTTGCTTTCTATGACCATCCGATGTCCCTTGAATGTCCTTACATCCAACGAATAGGGTTACCTACCAACCAATGGTATGGATAGCGTTATTCTAAAGGAACGTAAAACAATACAAAAAACGACCAATTCTGAGTAGGTAATAAGACTTTTAGTTGCTTGCTCTATCAAAATACTTTTCACACCACACACTTTTATCAAAGTTCAAACTCTTTTCAAAAAAACGAAACATTTCCGAACACTTTGTATACATTTCTACATGAATCATTACAAAGTCAAAGCGAAATGCCTTTTTCAAAACATTTTTCACACAGAAAGCAATTTTTAAAGTGATCTAAGAGCAACTAAGAGCCCGTAGATAACTACGGATGGAAAGGGGTGCTAATACCTTCCCTTTTCATAACCTTCTCCCTTACTCAGAATCTAACGAAGGTCTTTTTCTGTACTTTTTACCTTCCCTTAATTGGATAAAAGAAAAGTCGGAGGCGACTCTTGCTATCCGCACATTTGCGATACAAAATCCATAAAGTCAGTTCACCGTGTTACACACTCCACCTCTCTTCACTTTTTGTCATTCATCACCTTCCACCCCCTCACCCTTCAACACAACAAACACTCTTTCCAGCTGACAGAACAGAATCCTCTCGCCATCATTTTTCTTTCTCCCTCCAAAAAACCATGACACTCTTTTCTACGCCATAACCGTGAAAAACTACCATTTTTCTTCTTCCCTCTCACCTCTAACAAACTTCCTCTCCTCCAACAACTCTCTTCTTCTCTCTCTCGCCCTCACGCCATTACACCCGGGTTCGCTCTTCTTTCATCATCAACCACCATCCTTCTTCTTCTTCTTTTTTTTCTCTAACAACACCACCGTAACAAACATACCAACAAACTCCGGCCACGATAACAACTCCCTCACTCTCTGTGATCTTGGTCATAACAGAAACTTCATCCACTCCTCTCCCATAACCACCTTCATCATCACATCCTCCCTCTATCTCTCTCACTTCCGATAGCCAAAAAGAACTTGTAAGAAACAGTCACGAAAAATCAGTTACAGATACTAAAAAAACTTTCTACTCCACCTCACAATGACGGATTCGACAAGCTCTAGATTTTGATCGGTATCTTCGCTCAATTCTCTCAGATCTTCACACTCTTACTCTCATCTTAGAGGTTTCAAGACGTGAATTATTTTTCTTCATCGCCAGAAGAAGCCACTCTTGACATCATCGTTAAGCCAAGACGAGCAACACGTCAAACTAGCTGTCACCTTCATCTTTAAAGATCTGAGAGGGAAACTGAGTTTATTTCTCAGTATACGGGGAACCTCTTTTTTTCTACTGCCATCATCAAGATCTTAAAGGCTTGCTGCAGAATTTTTGCGGAAGAAATAGTGAATGCCATCGAATCTTTCCACGGATCTCGTTTTCATGTCGTGATTTCTGGACGATAGAAGAGGGATAAATAAGAATGGAGGTCGGAGATGGGTGTAGAATGAAATTTCGAGTCAGAAGGTGCCACAGTTTCATGTTCGGCGATGACTCGAGAATTCCTGCAACGGAGATCGCCGAAGAAGGCAACCGGAACCGGACTTCTCCGACGGTGTCTGCATAAACCTAAGCGTGTCACAATTCTGCAGGTTCATGCTAACTTCATACTAGCCAACATAATCTGACACGTGCCTTTTTTTATATTTTATAAAAATCTGAATAACTTAATTAAGTGTGACCAATTGATATATGCTTACATGAAATAAACGTGACAGAATTCCATTAATTCTGATTGTATTTTTTTACTAACTATAGACTATAAATAAAAAAGGAAGAACGGGCTCAGTGTAATTTGGTTTGGGCCTAGCGAAGTTCATGGTCTTACCCCCCTTCTTAAGCCCTACTGAACGATAATAACTAGAGTTAGTGTAAGTCAGAATTCAGTTTTGCACCCCCAGTTTCCTTGTTTCACATATTCAATACATTCTCAAAATTGCTCCCGATTTCGATTCGATTGACTTATAAAAAATATATCAAAAAAGGTTTCTGACATTTTAGGACCTAAGAATACTTTTTATATTTTTTGTGAATTTTTTGCAATTAATTTCTTTTAATTTTTAATTCATTTTTGATAATATGTTTAGAAGCATGTTTTTCCTTTGTAGTTTGAGTTGACTAATCTTAGGAGTGTAATGCCATATTTTTCTTTGAAACTTTAGATTGTTTTTCTACCATTTAATTATAGTTAAATGTATACCTTACCTTAGGATTGTAAATATAAGTTCAAAGCTAACTTTTAATAGTTTGATTCTTAGGAACTAGTTTGATAATTGCATTAGTTTTTCTAGCTTCCTTTTGCATGTTTAGTTTGTGGTTGTTTCCTCCATTTGTTTAGATGTTTAGGAAAGCTCTAAAACATGTAGTTGCTTCCATCTATGAAGAATTCACCCTCATGCTTTTTTTTCTTGGTAAATAATGCGTTTTAAGTCATTTTAGTCTAGATTTTTGATTTCTATCTACTCTAGGTCTCTAACCATGTTTAACATTGTATTTGAGAACTATTGTAATGGACTTAGCTCGATTTTGATATCATTCATGAGTTGTTTTGCATTATGTCTGCGTTGCTTCCCGGTTTTCCATTCTTATGTTTCTATACACATTTACATTCCATTCCTTCACTTTTGGATCATATTTTGACATGTGATGTGAATATGCAATTATATTTCCGCTTCCTTGTTATTTTTGACATGTTTGTTGACTTGTGCAAGGTACATTGAGGATGTTTTGGTTAGGTACCTAATTTTGGTACACTAACATACCACTTTTCCCGTGGTTCTATTTGCGTTTTAAACGCATTTTGCTTTGTGTTCTCTCATGTTACGAGAAACACATATTCTGTTGTTTTGTCTGGATATGTACCTTTATGCAGATGTTCCGATTGTTATGAGGACTTGTTTGCTACATGCACATGTTGCACGATATCACATTATGGAATATGTTGATCGAGCTGTTTCTTATTATTGCTTTGTTGATGGCAGTTTACTCGAAGTTTTCCGGAGTATTTCTTAGCTCGCAGTGCTCTTCGAATTTTATTATCCGTTTTGGTATTTATTTTACTTTGTTTACCGCATCCTTTTACTGCTTTTCTAGAGAGCATGAGAAGTAGGGTTTTACCTCTTTCCTTGCCATGAGAAGTAGGAATAGAGATGTATGAAGGGGGCTTCCGTAGTTGGAGCATGTTCAGGAACCCCTCTGGTTTATTTAAAGACCCGTTTAGGGCGCTTCTGTTTGCTAATTGTGTTTGGTTTGTTTAAAATCTTTCATCTGCATAGGGAGGTATCTCAGTAAGTGTTTATATTTGTGCTTGCATAGGTCAGAGTGGTTAGGACACCCGACGTGGCACCACCAAGCAAAGTCCCGCTTTTTTATATTTCCTGCTATCAAGTCATGATGATATGATGGGCAAGCGGAAAGGGTCCGCAATCGACCCCCGCACAGTTCTAGTCTGTGTCAGCTTAGCACATTTTCCTGGGGTTCGCATTTATTGCAGAGCTCGCATCATTTGCTCTTCACACTTGACAATTCATGTCATGCGGTGATACTATTCACAAGAATCGGATGTGTCGGCTCCTGGTTGACTCACGGTATGCTCGTTACTGTTCGAGGCTATGGGACTTCCTCCTTTTCCTGCGCTTGTGTGCCATTTATTTGTTTGCATTACATTGTTTGTGTGCTTCTGCCAAAGCACTTGCTTGCTTCATCCCTTTTTGTCATCTTCGATTCTACATTAGGTAGTGATTCGAGATAGACAAAGATTTAGGTTACAAACCTGTTCCATTCCTTTTTGTCGTCTTCGATTCTACTTCAGGTAGCGAATCGAGATAGACATAGATTTAGGTTGTAAACCTTTAGCATGTTCCCTTAGGATTCTCTTGAATCTACTTTAGGTAGTAATTCGAGTTAGACCTTAGGTTGTAATCCATGCATGATAACATTAGGGATAAATTTAGATAGTTTCCCTTGTTTGTTTTCTAGTTTCTTTTGCATCCTTGCATGTAATAAAACTAAAACTTGTTTTCTTTTTCCTTTACAAATAAAAACACTTAATAATGGTTCAAACTCCTTTTTCAAAGGTAAAAACAACCAAACAGTGCAAACTCCTTTTTGCCTACGGGTCTTCTTTTGTGTTTAAAACTGTTTTTCATAAGTAAAAAACACATAACCCACCAAAACATATGAGTCGAACTACGACGCTCTGACTTTTCCATTGCACACGGGAATACGTAGGCATCTTGTCACGGGGCTCGATCGAGCAAACTTTGTAAATACTTCCTTATTTTCCCCATGTTTTCTTTATTTTCTTTTCTTTCACATGAATTCTCTTTTAGCCTACGAATATAGCAATTAAGTAGTAAATAGATTTAAACACACCCATTATGTAGAAAATAGAAGTGGATATCGTAGAGTACTACGGACGTGTGGGGTGCTAATACCTTTCCTTCGCGTAATAGACTCCCTTACCCTATCTCTCGGTCGCAAGACCGTGTCTTATCCCTTTTAGGTTTTCGCGATGCGTTCACCTTTCTCCTTTTGTGAGATAAAAAACGTTCGACGGCGACTTCATTGATATAGGTGAAAAATATACGTGCTAATTTCAAAACCCTAGGTCCAAAAAATATTTTTCTTGTTCTTGGAGATTTTGGAAAGCTTGGAACAAGATTTACAACTTTCATGCTTAAAGTTTCTCTTGAATCAAAATGGATCTAGGTGAAAAATGGCCATGAAAATGGTGAAAAAGGTGATAAAAACACTTGAAATATTTCTAAGTGTTTAGAAAAATCAAGTTTTGACTTTTTGTTGACTTTTTCACAGATTTGTTATTTTTGATGATCATGATGTATAATTTTAAATGCTTTGATGATTGAAAAAAATTTGAATTTCAAATGTTGACCAAAAGTCAAAGTTTGATTGATCTGGACAGTTGACTTTTTGTCAAATGATTCAGAATTTCTCTGAAGATCAATCATGGCTTTTTGAACCAAAAAATTAGGTCGAGATATTGAATTGGTCATTTTGAGATCATTTTCCAATAAATTAGGTCATTAATTAGGCAAAAAGTCAATGACGCACGATCCTCGATCAAAACCCTAATTTGGTCGATTCATGATAGATCTTGAGGAAATGATGAGAATTTGAAAATCAAATTTTGATGATAGATGAAGATAGATTATTAGAGGTTAGTGGAGACTTAAACCCTAATTTGATCATATCTTGAACTAATGAAAGATTTTTATTCAAAACCCTTATTTGGCTCAAGGAGCACACACACACAAGTTATCAAGTTTTGAAATCGTCCATGTTGCAATGATGCATATGAGAATGATATGAGATGGTATCTTAGGTCAAAAATTTGGGTATGAATTGAGCTTCATTATAATTACTCAATGATGGTGTCTTGAGGCACACCTCGTGATGAATCATGAATCTTCCATGAGACTTGGTAGAGAAGGTATGGAAATAAACACATGACATATAAACTTGTTGAAGAAAAGCTTTTGTAACATCACCCTACAAAATAATGTCCAAAGAGAAAATAGTGCACATGTCTTGTTGTTTACTAAATATCAATCAACATATACAAAATATACACAAACAAGGTGCTTGGTCATCCCCGTAAGAGCAAACATAGAGATAGGAGAGAAAGAGCCAACCGTAGATTGTGATCTTTGTGCAATGTGATGATATGAGATGATAAAGGATATTAGGGGGAAAATTGAGGTACAACAAGGGACCAGCAAACAAAAAGATAGAATTTTTGTAAAATCACTTAAAAACGTTGTAAAAATGACCTATAATTCATGTTTATGGGCCTATAAGTTCTAATTTCAAAAACCTAGCTCCAAAAAATATTTTTCATGTTCTTGGACATTTTGGAAAGCTTGGAACAAGATTTACAACTTTCATGTTTAAAGTTTTTATGAATCAAAATGGATCTAGGTGAAAAATGGCCATGAAAATGGTGAAAAAAGTGATAAAAACACTTGAAATTTTTCTAAGTGTGTAGAAAAATCAAGTTTTGACTTTTTGTTGACTTTTTCACACATTTTTTATTTTTGATGATCATGATGGATAATTTAAAATGCATTGATGATTGAAAAAAATTTGAATTTCAAAAGATGACCAAAAGTCAAAATTTGATTTATTTGGACAGTTGATTTTTTGTCAAATGATTCAGAATTTCTCTGATGATCAATCATGGCTTTTTGAACCAAAAAATTAGGTCGAGATATTGAATTGGTCATTTTGAGATCATTTTCCAATAAATTAGGTCATTAATTAGACAAAAAGTCAATGACGCACGATCCTCGATCAAAACCCTAATTTGGTCAATTCATGATAGATCTTGAGGAAATGATGAGAATTTGAAAATCAACTTTTGATGATTGGTGAAGATAGATTATTAGAGGTTAGTGAAGACTTAAACCCTAATTTGATCATATCTTGAACTAATGAAAGATTTTGATTCAAAACCCTAATTTGGCTCAAGGAGCACACACATAAGTTATCAAGTTTTGAAATCGTCCATGAGGCAATGAGGCAATAATGCACATGAGAATGATATGAGATGGTATCTTAGGTCAAAAATTTGGGTATGAATTGAGCTTCATTATAATTACTCAATGATGGTGTCTTGAGGCACACCTCGTGATGAATCATGAATCTTCCATGAGCTTGGTAGAGAAGGCATGGAAATAAATTCCTGACCTATAAACTTGTTGAAGAAAAGCTTTTGTAACATCACCCTACAAAATAATGTCCAAAGAGAAAATAGTGCACATGTCTTATTGTTTACTAAATATCAATCAACATATACAAAATATACACAAACAAGGTGCTTGGTGATCCCCATAAGAGCAAACATAGAGATAGGAGAGAAAGAGCCAACCGTAGATTGTGATCTTGGTGCAATGTGATGATATGAGATGATAAAGGATATTAGGGGGGGAAATTGGGGTACAACAAGGGACCAGCAAACAAAAAGATAGAATTTTTGTAAAATCACTTAAAAACGTTGTAAAAATGACCTATAATTCATGTTTATGGACCTATAAGTTCTAATTTCAAAACCCTAGCTCCAAAAAATATTTTTCATGTTCTTGGACATTTTGGAAGGCTTGGAACAAGATTTACAACTTTCATGTTTAAACTTTTTATGAATCAAAATGGATCTAGGTGAAAAATGGCCATGAAAATGGTGAAAAAAGTGATAAAAACACTTGAAATTTTTCTAAGTGTGTAGAAAAATCAAGTTTTGACTTTTTGTTGACTTTTTCACACATTTTTTATTTTCGATGATCATGATGGATAACTTGAAATGCTTTGATGATTGAAAAAAATTTGAATTTCAAAAGTTGACCAAAAGTCGAAATTTGATAGATCTAGACAGTTGAATTTTTGTCAAATGATTCAGAATTTCTCTGATGATCAATCATGGCTTTTTGAACCAAAAAATAAGGTCGAGTTATTGCATTGTTCATTTTGAAATCATTTTCCAATAAATTAGGTCATTCATTAAGCAAAAGTCAATGATGCGATCCTCGATCAAAACCTAATTTGGTCAATTCATGATAGATCTTGAGGAAATGATGAGAATTTGAAGATCAAATGTTGATGATTGATGAAGATAGATAATTAGAGGTTAGTGGAGACTCAAACCCTAATTTGATCATATCTTTAACTAATGAAAATTTTGATTCAAAACACTAATTTGGCTCGGGGAGCACACACAAGTTATCAAGTTTTAAAATTGTCAATAAGGCAATGATGCATATGAGAATGATATGAGATGGTACCTTAGGTCAAAAATTTGGGTATGAATTGAGCTTCATTAGAAGTCCTCAATGATGGTGTCTTGAGGCACACCTCGTGATGAATCATGAATCTTCCATGAGACTTGGTAGAGAAGTCATGGAAATAAACATTTACCTATAAACTTGTTGAAGAAAAGCTTTTATCATCATCCTACAAAATAATGTCTAAATAAAAAATAGTGCACATGTCTTGTTGTTTACTAAATATAAATCAACATATACAAAATATACACAAACAAGGTACTTGGTGATCCCCATAAGAGCAAACATAGAGATAGGAGAGAAAGAGCCAACCCTAGATTGTGATCTTGGTGCAATGTGATGATATGAGATTATAAAGTATCTTAGGGGGAAAATTCGGATACGACAGGGGCCCATCAAACAAAAAGATAGAATTTTGGTAAAATCACTTAAAAACTACGCAAAAATGACCTATAATTCATGTTAATGGACCTATAAGTTCTAATTTTAAAACCCTAGCTCCAAAAAATATTTTTCATGTTCTTGGATATTTCGGAAAGCATGGAACAAGATTTACAACCTTCATGTTGAAAGTTTTTCTTGAATCAAAATGGATCTAGGTGAAAAATGGCCATGAAAATGGTGAAAAAGTGGTAAAAACACTTGAAATTTTTCTAAGTGTTTAGAAAAATCAAGTTTTGACTTTTTGTTGACTTTTTCACACAATTTTTATTTTTGTTGATCATGACGGATAATTTGAAATGCTTTGATGATTGAAAAAAATTTGAATTTCAAAAGTTGACCAAAAGTCGAAGTTTGATTGATCTGGACAGTTCATTTTTTGTCAAATGATTCAGAATTTCTCTGATGATCAATCATCGATTTTTGAACCAAAAAATTAGGTTGAGATATTACATTGGTCATTTTGATATCATTCTCCAATAAATTAGGTCATTCATTGAGCAAAAAGTCAATGATGCACGATCCTCGATCAAAACCCCAATTTGGTCGATTCATGATAGATCTTGAGGAGATGATGAGAATTTGAAGATCAAATGTTAATGATTTATGAAGATATATTATTAGAGGTTAGTGGAGACTCAAACTTTAATTTGATCATATCTTTAACTAATGAAGATTTAGATTCAAAACCCTAATTTGGCTCAAGGAGCACACAAACAAGTTATCATGTTTTGAAATTGTCAATGAGGCAATGATGCATATGAGAATGATATAAGATGGTACCTTAGGTCAAAAATCTGGGTATGAATTGAGCTTCATTAGAAGTCCTCAATGATGGTGTCTTGAGGCACACCTCGTGATGAATCATGAATCTTCCATGAGACTTGGTAGAGAAGGCATGGAAATAAACTCATGACCTATAAACTTGTTGAAGAAAAGCTTTAGTATCATTACCCTACCAAATAATGTCCAAAGAGAAAATAGTGCTCATGTCTTGTTGTTTACTAAATATCAATCAACATATACAAAATATACACACACAAGGTGCTTGGTGATCCCCATAAGAGCAAACATAGAGATAGGAGAGAAAGAGCCAACCCTAGATTGTGATCTTAGTGCAATGTTATAATATGAGATTATAAAGGATCTTAATGGGAAAAATTGGCGTACAACAAGGGCCCAACAAACAAAAAGATAGAATTTTGGTAAAATCACTTAAAAACTTTGTGAAAAATGACCTATAATTCATGTTAATGGACCTATAAGTTCTAATTTCAAAACCCTAGCTCAAAAAAAATATTTTTCATGTTCTTGGATATTTTGGAAAGCTTGGAACAAGATTTACAACTTTCGTGTTAAAAGTTCTTCTTGAATCAAAATGGATGTAGGTGAAAAATGGCCATGAAAATGGTGAAAAAAGTGATAAAAACACTTGAAATTTTTCAAAGTGTGTAGATAAATCAAGTTTTGACTTTTTGTTGACTTTTTCACACATTTTTTATTTTTTATGATCACGATGAATAATTTGAAATGCTTCGATGATTGATCTCGACAGTTGACTTTTGTCAAATGATTCAGAATTTCTCTGATGATCAATCAGCGCTTTTTGAACCAAAAAATTAGGTCAATATATTGCATTGGTCATTTTGATACCATTTTCCAATAAATAAGGTCATTCATTAGGCAAAAATTCAATGATGCACGATCCTCGATCAAAACCCTTATTTGGTCGATTCATGATAGATCTTGAGGAAATGATGAGAATTTGAAGATCAAATGTTGATAATTGATGAAGATAGATTATTAGAGGTTAGTGGAGACTCAAACCCTAATTTTATCATATCTTGAACTAATGAAAGATTTTGATTCAAAACCCTAATTTAGCTCAAGGAGCACACACACAAGATATTTAAAGTTTTAAAATTGTCAATGATGCAATAATGCATATGAGAATGATATGAGATGGTATCTTAGGTAAAAAATTTGGGTATGAATTGAGCTTCATTAGAATTCATCAATGACTGTGTCTTGAGGCACACCTCGAGATGAATCATGAATCTTTCATGAGACTTGGTAGAGAAAGCATGGAAATAAACTCATGACCTATAAACTTGTTGAAGAAAAGCTTTTGTAACATTACCCTACCAAATAATGTCTAAAGAGAAAATAGTGCTCATTTCTTGTTGTTTACTAAATATCAATCAACATATACAAAATATACACACACAAGGTGCTTGGTGATCCCCATAAGAGCAAACATAGAGATAGGAGAGAAAGAGCCAACCCTAGATTGTGATCTTGGTGCAATGTTATAATATGAGATTATAAACGATCTTAATGGGAAAAATTGGGGTACAACAAGGGCCCAACAAACAAAAAGATAGAATTTTGGTAAAATCACTTAAAAACTTTGTGAAAAATGACCTATAATTCATGTTAATGGACCTATAAGTTCTAATTTCAAAACCCTAGCTCCAAAAAATATTTTTCATGTTCTTGGATATTTTGGAAATCTTGGAACAAGATTTACAACTTTCATGTTGAAAGTTCTTCTTGAATCAAAATGGATGTAGGTGAAAAATGGCCATGAAAATGGTGAAAAAAGTGATAAAAACACTTGAAATTTTTCTGAGTGTGTAGAAAAATCAAGTTTTGACTTTTTGTTGACTTTGTCACACATTTTTTATTTTTGATGATTGAAAAAAAATTTGAATTTCAAAATTGACCAAAAGTCAAAGTTTGATTGATCTGGATAGATGACTTTTTGTCAAATGATTTAGAATTTCTCTGATGATCAATCAGCGCTTTTTGAACCAAAAAATTAGGTCAATATATTGCATTGGTCATTTTGATACCATTTTCAAATAAATTAGGTCATTCATTAGGCAAAAATTCAATGATGCACGATCCTCGATCAAAACCCTAATTTGGTCGATTCATGATAGATCTTGAGGAAATGATGAGAATTTGAAGATCAAATGTTGATGATTGATGAAGACAGATTTTTAGAGGTTAGTGGAGACTCAAACCCTAATTTTATCATATCTTGAACTAACGAAAGATTTTGATTCAAAACCCTAATTTGGCTCAAGGAGCACACACACAAGTTATCAAGTTTTGAAATTGTCAATGATGCAATGATGCATATGAGAATGATATGAGATGGTATCTTACGTCAAAAATTTGGGTATGAATTGAGCTTCATTAGAATTCATCAATGATTGTGTCTTGAGGCACACCTCGTGATGAATCATGAAAATTCCATGAGACTTGGTAGAGTAGGCATGGAAATAAATTCATGACCTATAAACTTGTTGAAGAAAAGCTTTTGTATCATTACCCTACAAAATAATGTCCAAAGAGAAAATAGTGCTCATGTTTGTTGTTTACTAAATATCAATCAACATATACAAAATATACACACACAAGGTGCTTGGTGATCCCCATAAGAGCAAACATAGAGATAGGAGAGAAAGAGCCAACCCTAGATTGTGATCTTAGTGCAATGTTATAATATGAGATTATAAAGGATCTTAATGGGAAAAATTGGCGTACAACAAACAAAACAAACAAATAAAATTTAAAAATCACTTAAAAAAAAAACCTATAATTCATGTTAATGGACCTATAAGTTCTAATTTCAAAACCCTAGCTCCAAAAATATTTTTCATGTTCTTGGATATTTCGGAAAGTTTGGAACAAAATTTAGAATTTTCATGTTGAAAGTTCTTGTTGAATCAAAATGGATCTAGGTGAAAAATGGCCTTGAAAATGGTGAAAAAGTGGTAAAAACACTTGAAATTTTTCTAAGTGTTTAGAAAAATCAAGTTTTGACTTTTTGTTGACTTTTTCACACATTTTTTACTTTTGATGATCATGATGGATAATTTAAAATGCATTGATTATTGAAAAAAAAATTGAACTTCAAAAGTTGACCAAAAGTCAAAGTTTGATTGATCTCGACAGTTTACTTTTTGTCAAATGATTCAGAATTTCTCTGATGATCAATGATGGATTTTTGAACCAAAAACATAACTCGAGATATTACATTTGTCATTTTGAGATCATTCTCCAATAAATTAGGTCATTCATTAAGCAAAAAGTCAATGATGCACCATCCTCGTTCAAAACCCTAATTTGGTTGATTCATGATAGATCTTGAGGAAATGATGAGAATTTAAAGATACAATGTTGATGATTGATGAAGATAAAGTATTAGAGGTTAGTGGAGACTCAAACCCTATTTTGATCATATCTTGAACTAATGACAGATTTTGATTCAAAACCCTAATTTGGCTCAAGGAGCACACACACAAGTTATCAAGTCTTGAAATTATCAATGATGCAATGTTGCATATGAGAATGATATGAGATGGTATCTTAGGTCAAAAATTTGGGTATGAATTGAACTTCATTAGAATTCCTCAATGATTGTGTCTTGAGGCACACCTCGTGATGAATCATGAATCTTCCATGAGACTTGGTAGAGAAGGCATGGAAATAAACTCATGACCTATAAACTTGTTGAAGAAAAGCTTTAGTATCATTACCCTACCAAATAATGTCCAAAGAGAAAATAGTGCTCATTTCTTGTTGTTTACTAAATATCAATCAACATTTACAAAATATCATAAACAAGGTGCTTAGTGATCCCCATAAGAGCAAACATAGAGATAGGAGAGAAAGAGCCAACCCTAGATTGTGATCTTGGTGCAATGTGATGATATGAGATTATAAAGGATCTTAGGGGGAAAAATTGGGGTACAGCAAGGGCCCAGCAAACAAAAATATAGAATTTTGGTAAAATCACTTAAAAATTTTTGAAAAATGACCTATAATTCATGTTAATGGACCTATAAGTTCTAATTTCAAAACCCTAGCTCCAGAAAATATTTTTCATGTTCTTGGATATTTCGGAAAGCTTGGAACAAGATTTACAACTTTCATGTTGAAAGTTCTTCTTGAATCAAAATGGATCTAGGTGAAAAATGGCCATGAAAATGGTGAAAAAGTGGTAAAAACACTTGAAATTTTTCTAAGTGTTTAGAAAAATCAAGTTTTGACTTTTTGTTGACTTTTTCACACATTTTTTACTTTTGATGATCATGATGGATAATTTAAAATGCATTGATTATTGAAAAAAAATTGAACTTCAAAAGTTGACCAAAAGTCAAAGTTTGATTGATCTAGACAGTTGACTTTTTGTCAAATGATTCAGAATTTCTCTGATGATCAATGATGGATTTTTGAACCAAAAACATAGGTCGAGATATTACATTGGTTATTTTGAGATCATTCTCCAATAAATTAGGTCATTCATTGAGAAAAAAGTCAATGATGCACGATCCTCGATCAAAACCCTAATTTGGTCGATTCATGTTAGATATTGAGGAAATGATGAGAAATTGAAGATAAAATGTTGATGATTGATGAAGATAGATTGTTAGAGGTTAATGGATACTCAAACCCTAATTTGATCATCTCTTGAACTAATGAAAGATTTTGATTCAAAACCCTAATGTGGCTCAAGGAGCACACACACAAGATATCAAGTTTCGAATTTGTCAATGATGTAATGATGCATATGAGAATGATATGAGATGGTATCTTAGGTCAAAAATTTGGGTATGAATTGAGATTCATTAGAATTCCTCAATGATGGTGTCTTGAGGCACACCTCGTGATGAATCATGAATCTTCCAAGATACTTGGTAGAGAAGGCATGGAAATAAACACATGACCTATAAACTTGTTGAAGAAAAGCTTTTGTATCATCACCCCACAAAATAATGTCCAAAGAGAAAATAGTGCACATGTCTTGTTATTTACTAAATATCATTCAATATATACAAAATATACACAAACAAGGTGCTTGGTGATTCCCATAAGAGCAAGAGATAGGAGAGAAAGAGCCAACCCTAGATTGTGATCTTGGTGCAATGTGATGATATGAGATGATAAAGGATCTTAGGGGGAAAATTGGGTTACAACAAGGGACCAGCAAACAAAATAATCCTATCAGGCATGAAAAAGAAGTTGGATGAAGCCAAACTATTATAGGCTGAGTACCTCTATGAGATACTATGGACATATCAACAAAATAGAAGAGATATCAATAAAATAGAGGATGGAAAGAAATATTAATTACCTAGTACATCCTAGAAACTTCCACGAAGGGGATCTTTTTCTGAAAAGGATAACACGCTAAGAATAAGGTGAAGTTGGCCTCTAATTGGGAGAGGCCATACATGACCCAAAAAATGTTGAATAATGGAGCTTACAAGCTCGATAATTTAGATGGGGAAGAAATGCCTATATCTTGGAATGTAGCAAGTTTAAAAGTTTACTATAGTTGAAATTTGTAATTAACTATTAATAAAAGAAAGCAATATTTTCCCTTGCAAGGGAAAGTGTTTTTAATAAGCCCCAATTTTTATGTTTTGTTATTTGACACTAGAACAAAGCATTACCATCAAGGGAGATCTAGGTAGAATACTCCCCAATCCAACCCGGTTCAAGTTTACATTCCTCCTATGATATTTGAATATTAAAGACGGTTATGCCTTCGAGCCTCTGTATGCACCAAATTAGGTTACGCCTCCAGGCCTCTATCTGCACCGAAGCCAATTTATCCTCTGGGCATATGCCTGCATCAAAGTCGGTTATGCCTCTCAAACTTTGTTTGCACCGAAGCCGGTTAGGCCTCCTGGCTTTTGTCTGCGGCAAATACGATTACGCCTCTGGGCCTCTATCGCACCAAAATTGGTTATGCCTTTGGGCCTCTGAACACACTAAATCTAATTACGCCTTTGGGCACCGAATTCGGTTACACCAATAGGTCTATATCTGCATCAAAGACTAATGGATCCTCAGAGGAATTGTCTAAGAAACCCAACATATGGTAAAGACTGTGCGGGTATTAACATCATAAGGAAGTCTCATACTTCTCGTAAGTATGCTCGAGGCTAGGATGCATCATAGTCAAGCATTTCATCTAGTTACACAAGCCTCTTGCAAGGGAATTATACTATCACATGTGCAAGCTCACTAAGGAAAAACATAATGCATAATACGAAGATCTTGTGTAGAAGGGCATACAAAAAACATAGCATAAAAACCCGACAAAGGGCTCAAAACATTGTGCGTATCTGCTAGTGGCTCGAGAATTGTGCATAGCCTTAAAATTCATCCCCATGGATGACAAACAAAACATCAACACAAAAATTAACAAATCACGCATCGGGATGGGTTTCACTAGATTGATTCTCCTCAAGGGAAATTACGGGTTGATCTTTCTCTGGTCCTTATTTTTTAGTAATCTCAGCTTCTAGGTCCCAACATTCTCTTCCACTAGCCGACCATCCACCACAACCTTTAAATAGTCGATCTCAACAACATTGAGGTCTGGATAAAGGCACAAATCTTGGGTCTTGACCCTCTCAAAAGCCTCATCACCGGCCGATAAGATGTCAAGATGTGCATCTTTCAAAGAAATCTCCAACTGCTCGATAGATTCCTGAAGCAGCTCAACATCAAACATCATCCTGACAACGGTTGCCTCAACATCCTCTTTCTTCTTAGTCAAATCAGATAGCTTCTTGGTTGCCTCTTCCATCTTCTAAGATCGGTCTTTTAGGTTGCTTCTCAATTTGGCCACCTCTCTAGACAAACAAGCTTCTTCTTTCTCTGACTCATCCCCGACTTCAAATAGAACTCTAGTAATCATAGTGCATCGCATCAAGTAGGAACTAATGGTGGAAGTAAACTGCTAAGCACCGACAGATTTGGCCTTGTTGACATCCTCAGTAGAATTCAAGTGGTCGTAAAGAAACTTTAAACCATCAAACCCATTTGACCAAAACTTGAATTCGTCATAAGACCGTTGTTACTTACTACTATCACTAGTTTCCCTCAATTGGGAGGAAATGCCTAAATCGAATTTTCTCATGGGATCACTCATTAGAGTTTTTTATTTTTTTTGCAAGGTCTTGTTGAGGGAGGTTATAAAGTACTGATGTGGCACTCTGGGGAACAGAAACCACTGCAACATCCTTATCTGATATGGGTTTCCTCTTCTTCAAATCCTGAGTTTGGATACCAGACAAGTTTGACTTCAAATCAGATTGTTCAGCTAGTCTGGCCATGGCTTTGGCCATTCGTTTCCTCCACCGGAAGATTTTCAATTTTTGGATCCTAGTCTGATTTCGTTTTTCCTTGATCATTCTTAATGTCGATTCTGTTTTGTATGGATCTCTCATCTTTTTTCTTGAAATCATGGCTCAGGAAGTTCCCCATTTCCACTAATATTCTCAAAAGGTTCCTAAATCCACTATTACATTATATACTCAGAAGAAGTCATTATATCTAAGCTCTCAATAGGGTGTGTGATGTTCCTACCTCTCATCTTACACAATACATTATCAAGGGTGACAAGTAGTCAATCACTATCTCAATAGAAGAATACAAGGTTGGTCCGCAGGATTGCAAAAACAACCTTCGTGGAAGGATTCTCAGGCCCAAAGGTACTACATCACTTACAATTTTTGCACTCTGTTCAAAATTGTCTAAGATTTGGTCTAAAATCAAAAACTGGGGAGTCATATCCTTGGGCAAAGGATACTATAAATTTATGTTTACTAATGCTGAGGATGTGCGAAGGGTCAGAGCTGCAGGTACAATTAACCTAAATCCTGGTTCTTTAAGGTTGTTCGCAAGGTCTAGAGACTTTAATCTCTCTTCATAGAATAACACGTCTTCTCAGGTGTGGGTTAGATTATTTATGCTTTCGTAGGAATATTTGAGGCCAAGAATTCTATTTTCTACCGCTAACAACATCGGAACCCCAATTTGTATCGACGTCGCAGATGCTAAAACCAGATTTGAACGTACTTTAAGCCATTTTGTTCGTGTGCTGGTGGATATGAACCTTATGCAACTGATGAGTTACAATGTCATACTTGAGAGGGGGTTTTCCTTTTTTGTACATATTAGTATGAAAACCTTCAAAATTCCGTTTGCATTGCGGAAATTTGGCCATGGTCTGAATAGCTATTAGATTCTAAAAAAAGGTTGAGCAACCTACAGCTTTTATGAAAAATCTTGTTTGGATTAGAAGAATGCAGATGTCGAAAAATAAACTTATGAGGGTGATCATGATGTTAATCAGGAGGTGGCATCTGATCCGAAAGATACTCCTCGGGTGTTTTTTTGGAAGCTAGTAACGATAATTTGCAACAAGTTTAGGATGAGGCTGCAGATCTGAAGTCTCCTCATATACCTAATTTTGTCACACACCCCTTAGTTGGTTTGAAGTCTTCTCTTTCTGATTTTATGGTTGCTTCGGGCAGGGAGATTATCCAAATTGAAGAATATGTATCTTAAGAAGCATTGCGGGATAGGAACTTCCTAAGGAACTCTTGGGATGCTTTAGCGGATAAAGAAGTAGTGGAGTAATCTTAGGAGATAATTATTAATGGTAGGGAACTTTCTCTAAAGCTATTTCTAATCTTAAGAAGAAACAAAAGCACTCGAACTCAAAGTAAAAGTATGGTACAATGATCCAAGCAGGTCTAAAGAACCTCACCTTATGAAGAGCCTATATTGGAATATTAGGGGCATTGTTAATCCCCCTTCAAGATTATCTCTTAAGGAGTTGTTGCATTGTCCAATCCTCACTTTCTTTTTATTGTAGAGCCAAAAACTGATTTTGATAAAATACCTAATAATTGGTTTCACCGATTAGGATACAATTTCTCTTCCTTCAACAATTCTCCTTTGTCTTATCTCTGGTACTTATGTAAGTGACATATTATCCTGAATGTTCTGGATATTTCTGACTAGTTCGTGGCTTTTTCTTTTGTTCTTGAAAATAAGATGTTAGCCTCTATTTTCGTTTATGCCTCTAATAATTTGTTAAATAAAAGAGATGTGGGAAGACCTTGGTAACCTTCATGATCGACATATTCTTCCTTGAACGTTTTTGGGAGATTTCAATTCCATTGTCAGTGCTCATGAATAGGGTTGTTCAAAAAAACCATAGAACCAAACTGAACCATTGACCGAACCGAACTGAAGTTAAAATAACTGAACCATTATTAATGGTTAGTGAACTCAACTTATATTTTGGTAATGGTTCAAGAACCGAACCGTTAAGCAATTAACCAATTTCAAATTAGTTCGGAACCGACCCGTGTTCACAGTGATTTCTGGTGAAACAACCGCTAGTCCTCCAAACTATCAAACAAGCGTTATGATTGTTGTTTAATCCCTTTGGTAACTTGCAGGATCGACTAGATTGATCCTATGGGGTATTGGTCGTTTGCATAAACTTAAAATAAAGATTCATGTTCAAGACTTGTTTTGAATGTTTTATATATGTTTAAGTGTATTTCGATTAAGATGTCCAAGAAACTAATAACTTAATCAAGTAAAGCAATATAAAACTGATTTGAACAAGTAAAAGCATAAAGACTTCGAACTGCAGAAAATGTATAAATGCAGGAATGCTTAAATGACTTTCAAATGTAAAAGGCTTTCAAAGTAAAAGCATGAAGTGTAAAAGATAGAAATGTAAAGGCAAGTATGTAAAAGCTTTCTGAAAAATAAGAGCGTTAATGTAACAGTTTCAGAAAAGTAAAAGGTTTCGAAATGGAATAAAAGCGTTTAAATGCAAAGAAAGTTAAATGACTTTGAATATAAAAGATTTAAAAGACATTGATGCAAGATAAAGATAAACTGGAAAGATAAAGATGCGTTATTGAATAAAAGTTTTGGTGCAATAATACGTACATCATTCGAGCATTCGTTTCCCTAGCCATGTGGTATTTTGAATGTTTACTGAATTTTTGTACAATAGATATAACACACGAAATCCTAACACTAAGACTTCTATTTATACTATTTCGACCATAACGGTCTGACTTATGAGATCTTGCCACGTTTCAGCCATGCAAAACACTATGCTTCTCTAGCTTCCACATCTTCGAACCGTTTCCAGCGTGCATATTCGAACTTCCATTTATCCCGCTGACGTTTGAATTTCAAATATCTGAACTGTCTTTCGTTTCGAACTCGCTTCTTAAACATCACGCTACTATCACTTCGAAGCTCCTTTTATGTATCTCATCATAATTACTACTCGAAGCTCCAGGTTTCAGCATATCCATTCGAAGAGCTAACTCTTTCATTCCGAACCATAACATTTCTTTATTCTAACGAACACTAACATTGTTTTGCTTCGAGCTCAATGATTCCTACTCGAATCATAGATATCAAAATCTTAAGCCAACAAAATGCCCCTTTAAAATATGTATTTCGAATCTCTTTCTGAGAAATACTTATTTTAAATATATCCACAAGATTTTGATGTGACTCTGAGTAATTATGACACTGTGTACAATTTCCATTACGTAAATCACGACGGCTCTTGGGTTTCGAACCGCTTCAAAACAATATGGTGCGGTTATTAAAGACAATGATTACCTTTGATCATGCTTATTACCAATGCTTACTTTACGCCCCCTCACTCCGTATCCAACCCACGTTCTCCACGTACCTTGGCCTTAGTTGATGAGTGTTTCAACTTCCTTACTATAAAACTAAACAAACTTAGTCTTTTACCCTTTTACACACTCAAATCTTTTCTTCTCCTCTTCTCGTCAAAACCCTAAGCTAAACAACTTCCAACAATGTCTTCAACAGATCCCGGATGAAAAAGATTTCCAAGAAGAAGACCAAGAATGGATCAAAGTTGATATTCACCAAGGCCATATATAAAGCCACCAAGAACATGTCCAAGCATAACTATTTGATTCAAGATATGATTATCCTATTTTATCATCCCATTACTTTGTATCCCATTGATATACCACCGGTATGTTCTGATCAATACTGATAACCATTATCATATGTTCATGAATTGATCACAAAATTGGTCAAAGATATATCTTTCACCAAGATATGTTTCTCAGGAATATGTTTGTTTTAAACCCCAAGGGATTTACAAGGAGGATCAATTTAAGGCTCTGCCATGATTTCATGAGACTGAATGAAAACCCCCCCTATCTTAATGCCATGTTCGAATCTTCACTTTCATACTGAGCAAGATCCAAATAGCGGATCGAAAATGATTTCATTTCATTTTCATGCTTTTTCTTTTCGAAGATAAGTTCATCTATGGTTCACCATGTCCCTTTCAGAGATGCCGAGACTAAAGAAGTCCAAGACATCGAAAGCCTTATTGCTCCCATGATTAATCTCTTCAAGAATCACTCCAACCAAGAATCAAATCCTTCATTTGCCTACCAAATTTTGACAATTCGGTCTATGCCAATTAATCCCTGAACCCCTCTTTCAGACTCAGAGCTCCATTACCTCTGGTCGAACTTTCAAGGCCAGAGAAGCCAAATTACAACAAGAACAATATCAAGAATTTGCTCAATTCGAATTAATTCCTTTCGAACCAACTTATTTTTCATCCAAAGGTTTTTTGGATTGGTGGATTAAATTCTACCAATCTTGCATGTTTGATACTCTCACTATCCAAAATAAACTGATTGCTGCGTTCGATGTGCAGGTACACGAAAAGAAAGGTATGTTCACTCACGCTCAAGAAATTAAAACTTTTCAGACTTACATCGAAACAACTTATGATCCCATACGCTTGGAGTCCATAGTGTATCGAGCGTCCCAAACCTTGAAGGAAAAATTTAAAGAAAAAGTCTCTAAGTTCAGACTTCCTTCAGGGCTGTCACCTGAGGATAGGTATAGGTTGGCACTCGAAATGCATCCACCTAAGTTTCCCAAACTACCTACCTCAGAACTGGCTCTGGCTTGGTTTCCTCCATACCCTTGGTGGTTTACTTGCAAAGAGATGTTCAAATACAAATCTCAAAGGAAACTAAAGCCATCTGAGACTGTGACATGGGCTCGACATTGGCTTCATAATTTCCCAGGGCATCTTTGCTATGACCTTTCTGCCATGTCGATTCTTTCGAATGAAGGCGGAATGCTTGGAAATCCCAAATAATTCTTACTTTCTTTATTTTAACATTTTGTCTTATGTGTTTCACTTTTCAGCCATCAGAATAAAAACTGTTGCATCGAAGACCCGGGAAGGAAGTAGTTCCCAAACAACTATTGAGGCTGATGACGATGTGCCCAAAGCAACTCTAACAATTACTCCTGCAACAACAACAACAAACACCATTGCTCCAACTCCAACCATCTTTCCAACTCCAACAACTGCTCCAATCCCAAAGGTAATCAATTCACCCTGGTATTTCGAATGGCTTTGAGTTTCTGATCGACGTCTAACTCATGTTTACATTATTTCAGACTAGTAAACTCCCACCAACCACTCCAAAGAAGATAAAACCTAGTACCAGTGGGAAGACTCTTAAGGCTGGGGAAAGTTCACCAATGGCTTTGAAAAAGAAGCAAAAGAAAGACATTCCAAAAGATACCAACGTCTCTGGACTTGATTCCAGGGATGTTGCTCCCTCATAAAAATCCAAAAATCCACCTTCGACCTCCAACGTAATGTTGGAACACATAGACAACAATATTTCTTCTGACAATCCACAGGTGACTTGAATTCGAATTTTTAACAAAGATAGCTATTCGTACCTTACTACAAATTTTATAATCTTTCTTTATTTATGTAGGATGATTCAACTCCAGTTCCGACTACTTCGACTCCACTCCAACAAACAGCTGCTCCGATCTATTCTTCTCCTCATGGAGATTCAAGTAATCTGGTGCAGAATAAAGGTTCTTCCAACATGGCGGTTCCAACTGGGGCTTCTGAACAGCCAGATGACCAAGGCACTTCGCCTCCTCTTAGAGAAACAAATGAACCAACACTTGAAGTTGCTAAGGACGTGCCTCCAGAAACTTCTCAACAAAAGTCCCCTCTCGAAATCCCTCAAGAGAGTGAGAAGGTACCTCAAGGTGAAGAGGAAAAAGCAAATGCCTCTCAAGAGAGTGAAGACTCTAGTGATGAAGGATCTGAGGACGAAAGAGGAGAAGAGGATGAAGATGGTTCCAGTGAAGGAACGGAATCCGATGCTGGTGGTAATCAAGATGATGACATCGAGGTGGTAGACTTGATCGATGATGAAGAGGATGACGAAGAAGCAAATAATGAAGGTGATGGTGTTCCCACTAGTGAACCAATGGATGTTGAAATGGACGTTACTCCATTGCGTATGGAACTTCTAGAGTCCTCCCAAGGTAAAACAGCTGAAGAGGAGCTAAACCTCTTAAAACGAAATGACCCTATTGGGTACATGAAAGCTAAGTTGGCTCAGACGGACACTCCACTTCCTAAGGCTGGTTCTAGTTCGAATCTTGATTCGACGACTTCTGATGATAGGGTTGTACTTCTTCATAAGATTAGGAAGACAATCCTTGACGTGGATCTCTTCGAAGTATTAAAGAAAGATAGTACAGCCTGCTTTATCATGAAGGGACTTCTTAATCAAGTTGACCTTACCACCTGTTCTTTGGAAGTCAGCACTATTCTGTTCGAACTGCAATCTTTGATAGATAACGTAACTGGGTGTCTCCTCCAAAACGAATCTGCTGCCAATAAAGTCCAAGAGAAACGAACTGCAATGGACGCTGCTTACGAACATGCCTCAAAGCTTACTAAAGAAGTTGAAGAGCGTGCCATGCATATCAAGTAGGCTAAAGTTGATTACGAGCTTCGAGCTCAGTCCATTCTTCTCGGGAGAAGCAGTTCGGAACTTGACATAAAATTAAGGAGGCCCAACAACAACAGCTTGCATATGAGTCCAACACCTTTGGCAATCGATTCGAAGAACTTCTTAATAAAGGACTTGTTGAGACGGAAGCGGTGAATGAAAGTTGCTATCCTCGAAAGTGCCAAGCGCTTCACTCAACAAAGACTTGAATCTTTTAAGAGTATATTCGATCGATTGAGGAACAATACCCACTTCTGAAACTTGTTTATTTAATGAATCTTGTATTTCAATTGAATGTTTGCTTGTAACCTTTGAACAATGCCATTTTGGCAATTTATTTCACCATTTGGCATCTCATTATATCTTTGTGATTACGTTGCTATTATTGAATCTCCTGCAGCGTGGTTTATATTTCTTTAAATACTTCCCATTAACCTTTAGGATTCGTTTATCGCGCCAACTCTTGATTTCATATGCATTGTTTGAAAATGTCTTTACTATTCGAAAAGGTCCTTCCCAATGAGGTGACCATTTACCTAATGCTTTATTTTTCTTGTCCATGGGCAATATAACTTTCCAAACTAAGTCATTAGTACTAAATGTTTTACCTTCCACCCTTTTGTTATATGCCTACTGGCAACTCTTTCCTTTTGCCTCATCAGGATTTCCAATGCGTGCAATCTAACTTCATCCAACTCAACTAATTCATTCATCATCATTTCCCAATATAATGAAGATGGGATTTCTTTTTATCTTTGAATTCGAATTGACTGTAGATGAATTTCTACCGGTAAGACCGCATCATGACCAAATGTTAATTGAAAAGGTGTAGTGTTAGTGGCTTCTTTAGGGGATGTTCTACAGGCCCATAGTATTTGATCTAAAGTCTTATGCCAATTTCTTGGTTTTTTACTAACATGTTTTTTAATCAAACCTATTATTACTTTGTTGGCTGCTTCGACCTGACCATTTGCTTGAGCATAATATGGTGTTGACGTCAGCAACTTAAACCCCATTTCTTGGGCAAATTATTGCATCTTTTTACCAGTAAACACAAATCCTTGGTCTGTGGTTATGCTCTCTGGCAATCCGAACCTATAGATAATTTGTTTCTGTATGAATTCGATGATAGTCTCTTGATCTACAGCTACTAATGGCATTGCTTCGATCCATTTGGTGAAATAGTCTATTCCTACCAAGATATATTTCTGACCTTTAGATGAAGCAGGATTGATTTCTCCTATTAAATCTAAGGCCCATCCTCTAAAGGGACATGGTTTAATGATCGAATGCAACTCACTCGCGAGCATGTTGAATCCACCATGTTTACGCATTCTTCACATCCTTTGGCAAAATCTATACAATCTTTGAGCATCTTGGGCGACATACCATATCGAAATAGCAACCACTTCATTTTATGGCACCTTGATGTGCCCCACATGCCCCATTGTGGACTTCTGATAATGCTAGATATGCCTCACTTTCTCCCAAACATTTGAGTAATACGCCTTCTTGGGTCTTCTTGAACAGTTCATTTCCCATAAGGACATATGATAATGCTCTATATTTTATTTTTCTGTCTACATTCAATGTTGGATTTTCTAAATACCTTACTAATGGATTTCACCAATCTGTATCTGCTAAAGTGTTTATGGCTAATACTTCGAACCTATCTTTATCACCATAACTTAATTTAATATTCTCTAGATCTGATGGTGTAAGTCTAGTAGTCATGACTCTTCCTCTTATTTCGATCAAATCCTCAAAGTTTTTGGCAGAAACTTTATACCCTGAAGCCAGTTGTGCTAGGTCATTTGCTTCTTGATTTTCTATTCTTGGTATGTGCTGAATATCCATGTATTCGAATTTTTTGAGTAGCCTATTAACTATGACAAAATATGTCATCAGATTTTCTTTTATGCATTTATATTCCTTCTTTATCTGCTTGACCACTAACTTTGAATCACCTTTGATTTCGACTCTAGTTGCCCCCAATTCCAACAAAGCTTCAAGTCCAACAATGAGCGCTTCGTATTCAGCTTCATTGTTCGAGCAACGAGGACCATCTAACTTATACTTGAATTTTGTTGGAATTCCTTCAGGAGAAATTATGAGAACTCCAACACCACTGCCCTCTCGTGGGTCGAACCATCAAAGTATAGCTTCCAAGGATGCATTTCGACATAGCCCATGACAGGCTTTTCGACCAATGAATGGTCCACAATGAAATCAGAAATTACTTGACCTTTCACGCTCTTAAAGGCATATATTAAAGCCCATTTACCAATTACGCTTATGCATTTGGTGTGTTTGATAACATCGAAATGAGATGAAACATAAACATCAACAGGTTTTATATAATACTTGAGTTTCATACAAGAAAAGTATAAACAAAGACACAACTTTTCTATATTACTATATCTAGTTTCTGCATCATTCAACACCCTACTTAAATAATATATGGCTCTTTCGATGCCATTACTATCTTCTTGTACTAACATACTACCTATAGTAAGTTCGAGAAGCAATCTCATGGGTTTTCCTCATGAAGGTGGAGAAAAGATAGGAGGCTGAGAGAGATATCTTTTGATCTGGTCAAAGGCCTCCTGATGTACTTCGTTCCACTCGAAGGCTTGGCCTTGCTTTAAACAAAGTAGTGGAGAGAAAGCTTGAGTCTTTCCACTTAGATTCGAAATGAATATCCTGAGAAAATTAATCTTCCCCAGCAGAGATTGCAACTCCTTTTTCGATGTGGGTGCTTTAGTCTCCATGATGGCTTTGGTCTTATTCTGGTTGATTTCGATTCCTTTTTTATGAACCACAAAGCCCAGGAAATCTCCTGCCTACACAAAAAATGCACATTTAAGGGGATTCATTTTTAAGCCATGTTTTCTCATTCTTTCGAATGATTGGCTCAAATGATGCAGATGGGTTTCTACAGATATAGATTTGATGACTATATCATCAATGTACACCTGCATAAATGTCTCAATAAAATCATGAAAGATGGAATTCATTGCTCTTTGGTAAGTTGCCCCAGCATTTTTTAAACCAAAAGGCATCACTACCCATTCATAGGTGCCTAAGGCTCCTGGGCAACGAAATGCTGTCTTAGCAACATCTTCTTCAGCAATAAAGATCTGGTTATAACCAGAGTATCCATCTAGCATACTTAGGTATTCGAATCCTGCAGCAGAATCTATTAACATTTCTGCCACAGACATAGAGTATTGATCTTTGGGGGTTGCAGTATTTAAATCCCTAAAGTCTATGCATATTCTCAGTGAACCATTTTTCTTAATAACAGGTACTATATTTGCTAACCATTCGACATACCTTGTAGTTCTGATGAATTTGCAACGCAGCAACCTTTCGACCTCAGCTTTGATCTTTGTGAGCAATGCTGGCGCGAACCTCCTAGGAGTTTGCTTGATGGGCTTCTTGCCATCCTTAATTGGAAGTCTGTGCTCCACTAACTCCCTTTTCAAACCAGGCATTTCGTCATAGTCCCATGCAAAGCAATCTTTGTTTCTTTTGAGGACTTTGATCACCTCTTGCTTGAAGCTTGGGCTGAGTTTCGCACTTATGTAGGTTATTCTTTTTATATTGTCATCCCCCAAATTCACCTCTTCGAGTGGATCTTGTGCTAACATTTTGGCAGCTGAGTTTGTAGGGTCCTTCTCGAAGCCCAAGGGTTCCGTATCATAAATGGCATCAAGCCTTTGATCTATTTCGTTTGCGTCCCAGGGTGAATCTTTCGAACCATTCCCGTCGAGTTCGTTTACTTCAACTGTATGTTCTATTGCAGCCTCTGAAGCCGCTTTCCATTCATTCTCAGCCATATAGGCTGAAATCCTTTCGAAGAAAGAGGACTCAGTCATGAGCAGGATTGTCGAACTCCCAGCCTGGTGGCCGTCTTTGCGAAGTGCCTTCGACCCCTTCATCTCCCTTAATTATTTTCCTATCCCAGTACATGCCATCATGGCAAAGGGTCATGTAGTAGTGCGCATCTCTTGTTTCATTCATTTCGTCACTTGGGGTACAGGGAGCTATTCTTGCCAGATACTTGTCATAATTCCTTTTGTTAACCAGATTGACTGTTGTCATGAAGTAACTCTGGTCTGCTTCAATATTTTCCACTATACCATCTTCTCTCTAGAGGACTAACCTTTGGTGCATCGACGAAGGAACTGCCCCTACGCCATGAATCCACTCTCTTCCCAACAGCAAGTTATAATTGGCCTTGGCTTCGATCACCATGAACATGGTGGGCCTGCAGCTTGATCCGACGGTTAACTCCACTTGCACCACTCCCAATGTTTGTCCTACTTTCCCTTCATAGTTGGATAGGACCATGTTGTGTGGTTTGACATCATTTTCTTGAATTCCTAACTTTTTCAGCATGAATTGAGGCATAAGATTAACCGCAGTGCCTCCATCCACCAAAACCTTGTTCACCCCATGGGCTCCAGCCTTTGCTCGAATGAACAGTGGTTTCAAATGATTCTTCATTGTTGGATCTGGGTGTTCGAAGAATGCGTTCTACTCTTCGACCGCGCCGTTATCCATTACATAGTAGCAGACTGGTCTGTGTTTCATCAAATCAATGGTATCTTCTTCTTCAGGCTCTTCGATTTCGGTCTCTTGGCCAAATTCAGATGGTAGTACAGATACCACATTGCAATTTAGGTTTAGTGAGGATTCTCCTTCTGATTCGAAGTGATCTGTCAGCATATCCTCGTCTTCTTCTGGACTTGGAGTGTACTCTTTTGATTCATCTGGCTTTGTTTCGGAGAAAAGCCTCCTGCTAACTGGAGGTTTGTTTTCAAGTTGCTTACTTGTTGTTGGTTTGTTGGTACTTGACACTTCTTTGTTGTTCGTCGAAGCTGCTCCTTTGTCTGTCAAGGCTTCTCTTTCAGCCTTTCGAATTCGTTGCTGCCTTCGCCATTGGGATCTTGACATGGGATTCTTACCCTTATAATTCTCCAACCTCAATTCCTCCCTCTTTGCAGTGTTGAATTGTCTTCGATATACCATGGCATGACGCGTATTTCGCTCATTACCCTTCCATTTATCCTTCCCCTTATTGGTGTTGACTTGCAGCCATTTGTTTGTTGGTACTTCAGCAGGGATTTTGAATGTCACCCTTCGAGCACCTTTTGGATATGGGCTATCAGGCTTTCGTTGAATGTGATTACTATCAAACCGCTGACTCATCTGACCAACTTCCTTGTGATTCCAGCATGGGGTGAAGGGAATCGTTTCGAATGCTCCAGCCATGTTCTGGTCATATGCTGCTGAACATCTTGGGCAAATCAAGCACTTTGTTGTCCCTTTGTGACAGCGAACTAAAAACTCCAACAAACTCTCACCAGCTCTAGGATAACATTTGAACAATTGGTTATCTTGGTGCCAATTTACTCCAGTTCGAGCCCTTTGTTTTCTTTCGAATTCTGCAGCAATCCTCTCGTTGCATATGATGTTGCATCTTGGACAAAGCATCATTTCAGCATGTCCCTTGTGGCACATCATGAGATATTGTTTGAGGCTGGTATCTGCAGCATAACCCTCCTTCATTCTGTATTTCTCTTTTTCAAGGTATCTTTCCATTTCCTGCATCTCAGAACAGGGTCTCTCCATGTCCACCATATTGACATCCACATCTTCCCCTTTCTCAACATCATCTCCCCATCCTGATGGTTTGATGTCTTCGATCCGAATCTTTGAACTTTCTGGGGCAGAGTATTTCACCATATAATCAAACTTCCCACTGGGTTCCCCTAGGGTATCCCAGATCTCTTTTTGAGGAATGTTACCATCTCTATCCTCCCCTTTTGTCTCATCATCTCCCCATCCTGATGGTTTGATGTCTTCGATTCGGATTTTCGAACTCTCTGGAGCAGAATATTTTACCAGATAGTCGAACTTCCCACTAGGTTCACCCAAGGTATCCCATATCTCTTTTTGAGGGGAGGCTTGTTTTGTAATCTGAACCTTCTCCAGTTTGAGCCTCAGGCCTTCAGTTGCCTGTGTCAATTCTTGCTTCTGGTTTTCCTGGCCCTCAGTAGCCTGGGTTTCTTTTGAAACAACAACTGGCGTTGATTCGATCGAAGTCTCTAGTTGTTTGTGGATGTCTTCAGTAACTCCATGGTTGACTTCGACCAGCACCCAACTCTCACTCTCAGTGCTTTCCTCTTTCAATGTAGTGGCCCCTTGGTCTGCTTCCACCATATTGATTTCTCCAATGCTCGAAGGCTCGGAGTAGTTGGTGTCTGCAATATCCAGAGGGTCTTCATCCACTTTCATTTTTGGTTTATCAGCAAACTTTAATCTGCCATCTTTAATTGCGTTTTGAATCAAGTCCCTGAAAAGAAAACACTGTGAGGTTTTGTGGCCTAGGAAACTATGATATTTACAAAATCCTCTTTTCTTTCTTTGATCTAAGGGAGGTATTTTGACGTTTGGTGGCACTATTAATTGGCCATCTTTGACAAGTAAATCGAAGATCTCGTCACACTTTGTTACATCCAAGGTATACACCTTCTTTGGAAACTTGTCATTTTTCTCATTTTCGACAATTTCTTTCCCTTTTGTGGGAACTAAAAGCTTACAAGAGTAGGGTGGAGCCTGTTTTAATTCAGCGAGATCTATTTCGACCTCTTCGAACTCAGGATAGTCTTCAACTTCCTCCGTTTCGACATAGGAAATTCTTTCCTTTTTATTACTTTTAAAAGCCCTAGCCTTTTCGGCCTTTAGCCTTTCGACTTGTCGAACCCTATCTGCTAACTGAGCCATGTCCCTCAAGTATTGTGTGTCTAATTTCTTTCGAATAGAATAGTCCAGGCCACCAGCGGCCATTTCGACTAGCTCATGTTCAGGGACTACTGTGAAACATCTAGATTTCAAGAGTCTGAACCTATTTAAGTATTCATCTATGGGTTCAGTAAACTTCCTCTTAACACTTGCTAGTTCCTTTAGACTTATCTTGGATTGTCCCATATAGAACTGTTCATGGAACAGCCTCTCTAAGAGGGTCCAGGTATCTATGGATCCAGGGGGCAAAGTAGTGAACCATGTGAAAGCATTTTTAGTAAGGGAACTTGGGAAATATTTAATCCTAAGGTTCTCATTATTTGCTATGTCTCCTGCCTCAGTTAGATACCTAGCTATGTGTTCGACCGTTGACTCATTAGTATCTCCAGCAAACTTTGTAAACTTAGGGATCTTGTATCCCCTTGGCAAATCAGTATGGATTACATAGTCTGCTATGGGAGAAGCGTAATTTGGCCTTCTAATTCCTGTATTAATACCGTTTTGGGCCATAATCCTTTCTATCATGGTGGTTAGATTATTCTCTGCCAAGATGTTGTCATTTCGAATCCCATGGACAACTGCATCGGCATCTTGGTTTCGACCTACCATGACAACTCTTCTGGGTTGTTCTTCTCGAAACGCTGGGACTCCTAGTCTTTCGACCCTTGCCCCTGGTTCCATAATTCCCCTTTGTGGTTCCTCTCGAATCACTGGGGCATCTAGTCTTTCGACCCTTGCTAATGGTTCTATCACTCCCCTCTGTGGTTCTTCTTGAATCACTGGGGCATCTACCCTTTGTGCTATTGCCCCCAAGTTAACTCCCTCTCTGGCTGGCCTATAAGGTGGGTCGTCAACCATCTGTTCTATGATAGGTGCGTTCGCTCGAACCAATGCCCGGTTCTGCCTACGCCTTTCTGGCGGAGCGAAGAAATCTGCTATTTGACTCATATTGTCTGCGTTCTCTCTGTTTGTCATAGTCACATTTTTAACTATTGGGGTGAAGATTTCTTACATAGTTTGTGCTAACACCCCTATCATATTATGGTTACTATCATCCATTAACTGCCTAAAAGCCATTTGGTTCTCTGTGGTTAAGATAGGCAGCGTACTATAACCCACTGACCCTTGGTTATTTGTCATGAATTGATTAGCCCCAGATCCTGACCCTAAGCGTGGTGACACGTTCGACGTCGAAGTCTGCAAACCTGCCATAAAAGATGTTGGCATTCCATACTGGGAATTTCTGGGTCTATTACTATCGAAACTGAATGGTCTAGTTGGTGGTGGGGTAGCGAAATGGGTTTGTGCCCCTGATGGTGGGACAAATCCCCCAGGATACCCAGTGGTTCCTGTATTGCCTAGGATCGAATTGTTTGCTGACATGCCACTTGTTCCGTTCGTGGCCATACTATTAGTAGAAGATGCAACGGACTGTGCATTCGAAGGGATCGCACTGGACGTCCCGTCGAAACAGATGCATTAGTGCCTGTTGCATGTGGGGCGTTTTGTTCCCCTCGTGGATTGTTTGGGTCTGACATCCTATTATTTCGATTTCTTCTGGGTAATGGTTGGTTACTGTTAGTTATTCTACCACTCCTAAGGTTCATATACCAATGAACTTTGTTTACTCAAAAAAAACTTTTTTATAATAATTATGTCTTATACGCGTTAGTTTTAATTAGCAACAACCAATTTCTGTCCCACTGGGCGTGCCAATTTGTTCACAGTGATTTCTGGTAAAACAACCGCTAGTCCTCCAAACTATCAAACAAGCGTTATGATTGTTGTTTAATCCCTTTGGTAACTTGCAGGATCGACTAGATTGATCCTATGGGGTATTGGTCGTTTGCATAAACTTAAAATAAAGATTCATGTTCAAGACTTGTTTTGAATGTTTTATATATGTTTAAGTGTATTTCGATTAAGATGTCCAAGAAACTAATAACTTAATCAAGTAAAGCAATATAAAACTGATTTGAACAAGTAAAAGCATAAAGACTTCGAACTGCAGAAAATGTATAAATGCAGGAATGCTTAAATGACTTTCAAATGTAAAAGGCTTTCAAAGTAAAAGCATGAAGTGTAAAAGATAGAAATGTAAAGGCAAGTATGTAAAAGCTTTCTGAAAAATAAGAGCGTTAATGTAACAGTTTCAGAAAAGTAAAAGGTTTCGAAATGGAATAAAAGCGTTTAAATGCAAAGAAAGTTAAATGACTTTGAATATAAAAGATTTAAAAGACATTGATGCAAGATAAAGATAAACTGGAAAGATAAAGATGCGTTATTGAATAAAAGTTTTGGTGCAATAATACGTACATCATTCGAGCATTCGTTTCCCTAGCCATGTGGTATTTTGAATGTTTACTGAATTTTTGTACAATAGATATAACACACGAAATCCTAACACTAAGACTTCTATTTATACTATTTCGACCATAACGGTCTGACTTATGAGATCTTGCCACGTTTCAGCCATGCAAAACACTATGCTTCTCTAGCTTCCACGTCTTCGAACCGTTTCCAGCGCACATATTCGAACTTCCATTTATCCCGCTCACGTTTGAATTTCAAATATCTGAACTGTCTTTCGTTTCGAACTCGCTTCTCTTAAACATCACGCTACTATCACTTCGAAGCTCCTTTTATGTATCTCATCATAATTACTACTCGAAGCTCCAGGTTTCAGCATATCCATTCGAAGAGCTAACTCTTTCATTCTGAACCATAACATTTCTTTATTCTAACGAACACTAACATTGTTTTGCTTCGAGCTTAATGATTCCTCATCGAATCATAGATATCAAAATCTTCAGCCAACAACCCGTTAATACTTTAGTATCTAAATTGAGTTTTATTTTAGAAAATAAAAAAGCATTGATTTTTTTTAAAAAAAATTGAAAATAATAAAATCAGTTTTTTCTGAAATATTAAAACAGAGTCAATTTATTTTTAAAAAAACCATCATTTTTTTTTGAAAATCAAAAAAATAAATATATTTCAAAAATAAAAAAATCAAATGATTTTTTTCAAATATAAAAAAAAATTGATTTTTTTTTAAAATAAAAACTCAATTTTTCTGAAAATAAAAAAAAATCAAAAATAAATTGTTCTTGCAGGAAAAACCTTATTAAAGTGATTTTAGGGACTTGGAAGCTTAAGTGTCGTAACTCAAGTTCCAAGCTTGTCATTGTCTTGCTTATCCCGCTGGCGGGAGCCCTATTTATATCATTCCTTCCTTGAAGCTATTTCTTTCCTTCCGTAACTGCCTCAGCTCATTAACCATGGCTTTGAAGGCAAGGAGTTAAATGACTTGTAATCATTCACTAGTAACGTCTCATAAAGACTCTAGGAGCTCTTCATCTTCATAACGTCTATTCAACCATTCCTACTGGAGTACCTGCCGAGCTACACCTCGGGCCTAAGCCGTCCTCGTGTCTTTCCCCGAGATCCAAGTCGGACATAGATCTCCTCTTTGATGGTCGAGACCTATCCCGGATCCCTCCATCCGCATCCATCTCGGTGAGGATTTTTGCATGTTCATAAGCCCCTTGGTCGCCGGTTTTAAGCTTCTTGAACTGTCGACCAAACTTTGAACCCTTAATCCCTTAGCGAGATGTGTTACATTTTCAAACTTTTCCAAAAGTGTGACACGTGACCCACGTGACACCAGTCCAACGGTCACTTGTATATATTTTGCGTGTTTGCCCTATAATAGGGAAAACCTGATTTCACGCCACCCTTTCCTCCTACTCATTATATTTCACTTAATTGCTCTCCAGGAAATTTTTCTCTACAAATCTCCAAATCCTCGCGCTTTTTGCCGCTGCCATTTCAAAACACATCCTTTCAATCGATCGATCATCAAACTCAGGTATCCTCTTTTCCCTACATTGCTTTTTGTTTCATTCTAAACATGGTCATCATTAGGGAATGCGATGATTTTGGTCGCAAAATCCACTTAGGAAACGAAGAACGAAAAACCCTGTTTGAGGAATGCATGCGCGAGATGAGCAATGCTCAAAGAATAACTGACCTAAAGAGAGTCACAGATAGGGTTTGCACTGAAGTTTTTACTTCTGATAGTGATTCTGACCCTGACTCTTCAGGTTCGGTGGAGCTTATAATGGAAACCAACCGTCTGATCAAAGGAGAAGCCGTAGGCTTTAAACGGAGCCTAATACAAGATGAAGAAATCGCTGCCCTACGCTCTTTAAGGAGTGTCTCGTCTACAGGAGACGAAGATGACGTGATTCTGGAGTCTTGTGAGTCTGGGGAAAGTGTCTGCATGATCCGTCCTCAGGAAGTCAAACCAGAGTGGTTTTACTTTTATACTGGGGTGATCGAAGAGTTTGACATTCAATTCCCCTTCTCCGACTTCGAGACCGATATCCTTCGCACCATCAACCTTGCTCCCTCCCAACTCCGTCCCAATAGTTGGGGCTTCATCCGGGCCTTTGAAATAATATGCCGAGCCCTATCTATAACTCCCACCATTGGTCTGTTCTTTTCCTTCTTAGAAATAAAAAGCACGGAGCCTGGAAACTGGGTTGCCATCAGCGGCATCCCAAAAAGAAGTTTCCTCCAAGCCTACACCTCCAATTTCAAGGGCTACAAAGAACGTTTCATCCGAGTTAGATGTGGGTCCCGGTGCCCTTATATTATTTATGGCACAGATGGGCATCATAAGTTCCCTCTTTATTGGACTTGTGATCCGCTTCCTATTTCTGGTTTTGATTATGATAGTCTGAGCGATTCCGAAATCCTTTCCCTAGAAATTCTGGACTCCTTCAAACCGATCCGGGTCAAGGATCTACTTGCCCTACCTCCTGAGGAAGTCCTCGACTTCCTAGGTAAGCTTTTTTATTTAGCTTTATTCCATTTTTCTTTATTTGTATGCTTACTCCTTGTTCCATTTTCCACAGACAAAATGACTGATATGTCAATGAAAGAACAGAAGAAGCTGATGGTCGCGGCTCGCGCTGCTCGGATGGATGTCGGTGGACCCTCCGAGTCCAAATCCAATTTGGCCGGACTGGAAGTGCATAATCCAAGAAAGAAAACGCCACGACTCGTGACCGCCCCAAAACAATCGCTCTCTTCCCCACCGCGCCGCAACCGAGCAGCCCCGAGCCTATCCCAAAAAGTGAAACCGTTATGGAGAATGAGACTAACTCGGCAGACGGCCATCTCCAATTTGCTAAAGGATACTGGAGGTAGCCATGATCATGCCTCTTCAGAAAATCGGTTCTGGGCTACTGATTTTGACGGCCTCAAGTTTCTGTATGATCATCTGAATGCCACAACCGATGTGAATAAACTGACTAGTCTAGGCTCGCAGCAGATCACTAAACAGCTGAGCTCATACCTGATGAGGTGTGCTGTACTCACTCGAAGCTTGTTCGAGTCTGGTGATCGTGTGGAGAAGAAAAAGCCGATCTGGAGTTAGAGGTCAAAGGTTAGTCGACAACGAGCGCCTTCTCAATGCCAATAATGCATTCAAGAACAAACTCGGAGGCGCCGATGACATCACAAGCCTTGAAGAGAAGAATTCAGAGGCCAGTAAACGGATAAAGACTTTGGAAGATGAGCTTGCCCAAATGTCTATCAAGTTCCGTGATTCGAAAATCATGCCCGAGTGAAGGAAGTAATCAAGAAATCCTGATGGGTATGCCGATGCCGGGACTTAGCTTTGATCGTGCCAAAGCTCAAGTCACCGCTTATACCCCGACATAGATATCTCGGAGGTTGATTACTTCAAGACTATTGTGGATGGGAAGCTGGTGGAGGTTGATGAAGATGATAGCGAGACCACTATTAGCGAAGAAAACGCTAAGATGGATGTCGATCCTGCCGACCCCAATCCCTGACTTCTTCTTTTGTTTCCATAGTTAGTCATCCCTTTTGACGGATGCGTTTTGTATTTTGAATATTCGCCCTGCCGGGCTTATGCAATTTGTACTTTGAATATTCGCCCTACTGGGCTATTTTAATTGCTTTATGAATTTTTGTTACCAATCCTCCGAGTCTAGTTGCGAACTTTTATGTGGCATTTACAGGCCCCCGAAGCCACAGGATGCAACAAGCAATCCTAGTGGTTTTTGAGAAAAACACATAACATTTGTTCGTAACCCCACACGCATCTCTTGTCAATCCCGACTTGCCGAGACTGAAGAAAGTGTTAAGGGAACATTAGATGCAACTTTAGTAAAAAGGTTTTTATTCCATTCGTTTCGAAGATTGCTCTGTCAACGGTTCAGAATATCATGCCGAGGTTCAGAGCCTCTATAGGGATGATCCGAGATGGATTCTGAGCCCCAGCCGAGCTTGACCGGAAGGCTGTCCGCGTAGGAACAGAGCCTTTCCGAGACTGAAAGACGATCATAGACCGAGCTTAGCAGCACGTCGCCATAGGGTTCAGAGCCTCAAGCGAGGTTGACCAAGGAGTATTCCGCGTAGGAACAGAGCCTTTCGTGATCGAAAGATTATCATAGACCGAGCTTAGCAAAGACGCTGCCATAGGGTTCGTGAGCCTCAAGCGAGGTTGACCAAGGAGTATTCCGCGAGGAACAGAGCCTTTCCGTGATCGAAGATTTATCATAGACCGAGCTTAGCAAAGACGTCGTCATAGGGTTCAGAGCCTCAAGCGAGGTTGACCAAGGAGTATTCGCAGGAACAGAGCCTTCCGGATCGAAGATTTATCATAGACCGAGCTTAGCAGACGTCGCCATAGGGTTCGTGAGCCTCAAGCGAGGTTGACCAAGGAGTATTCCAGAGGAAAGAGCCTTTCCGTGATCGAAAGACGATCATAGACCGAGCTTAGCAAAGACGTCGCCATTTGCTGCATGCATCGATGTCGAATATAATTTTATTAGATAGATGCCTCATTAAAAACCCTGGCCCTTGCCTAGGGAAAAGATTACACCAATTTTTTACATAAATATATTTAACTAAAATAAAACTTAAGACTTGCAACATTCCAAGTCCTTGGTAATTCGATCCGTCCAACGCTTCCAATTTATAGGCTCTGCTTTGCAATTCTTCCGAGACCCTGGATGGTCCCTCCCAGTTGGGATCTAGCTTACCCTTCTTGGTAGGATCGGTTATCTTCTTAAGTACCAAATCTCCAACCTTGAACCCTCGCTGCTTCACTCGCAAGTTGAAGCATCTGGTCATTCTCTGCTTGGCTGCCACTTCCCTAACATGGGCCGTGTCCCTTATCTCGCCCAAGAACCGCCTCTTCCTTCAAAGCTTGGTTATTGGCCTCCTCTTCAAAATTTTCTCGACGCCAAGAGGGTAAAACCACTTCACCGAATCATGGCCACCCAAAACCATCCGAAAAGGAGTCTCTTGCGCTGTGGAATGGATTGGTATGGTATGCCCATAAGACTTCATGTAGGCATTGTGCCCACAACCCTTTGGTCGAATCCATTCTTCTTTATCGCATTATATGACCTTGTTGGCCGACTCACCGCCCATTTGCCTGTGGATGCTCTACGGATATAAACTTGTTTTGGATTCCGAGCTCCTTGCAGAACTCTACTACCGAGGTACTTGCAAATTGTGCCCCGTTGTCCGAGACAATGATCCGAGGTAATCCAAATCGGCAAATGATGCTTCTCCAATAAAAACGCCGAACCCGGTCCGCCGAGATCCGGGACACGGCTTCTGCTTCCACCCACTTAGTAAAATAATCCACCGCTACGATCAGGAACTTCAACTGTCCCGGAGCCACCGGGAACGGCCCCAGGATGTCAGCCCCCCACTGATAAAAAGGCCACGGCACCAGAACGGTGTGCAAGAACTCGGATGGTGTGTGAATGGTTGGAGCGAACGTTTGGCATTTTGTGCATTGTGCCACATATTCTCGACAATCTTTTGTTAAAGTAGGCCAGTAATACCCGGCCCTTAAGATCCGACCAGCCAAAGCCCTTCCTCCTCCATGATTTCCACAAGTCCCCTCATGAACTTCTTTCATCACTATTGACATATCCTCCTCTGACACACAGCGTAACATGGGAGCTGCACGACCCAACCGGTATAGTTTTCCGGACTCCATTACAAACCGGGATGAAATCTTCTTGATTCGTTTGGCCTTCTCTCTATCTTCAGGTAACCTCTCTTGTTGTAGATAACGGACGATCGGGCTCATCCACCCACCGTCTCCCTCACGAATTGCCAGGGATTCTCCTTTTTCAACACTAGGCACTGGAAGTACCTCACAGATGACCGATTTGTTCATCCCGGAATCCTTAGAACTAGCCAACCGCGATAGTACATCGGCTCGAGTATTTTCTTCCCGCCATATGACATATTTCAAAACCTTAAACCGCGACCAATGAAACGCTTGTTGCAAATATTTCTCCAAATGGGGTCCTTATCAAATGACCCGTCCACTTGTCCGCCACCAATTGTGAATCAAGACGAACCAAGAAGGCCACCCCACTCCAAAGCTAACCTCGCACCGCCAAAGCCAGATTCGCCTGGTTGTTGCTCGAGAAAATCCGAACGAAAGAGTATTCAAGCACCATCTCTCATGGACCCTCCGTAACTACCCCCGCGCCACTACCTTTGAGATTAGAGGAACCATCGATGCATGTAATCCACCTCCGAGTAACATCCTCTCTCGGAAGACAAGTTCCACCATGAAATCGCCTAGAGATTGGGATTTGATATCGCACGAGGACCAAACCGATCTAATACTCCGATAGCTCCACGGCCCAGGACACCATCCTTCCGGCCAGGTCCGGCTTCTTAAACACCTGCTTCAAAGGAAAGTTAGTCTTCACCGGACGGGTGTCCAAGGAAGTAATGTCGAGTTTGCAGGTCACAAGCGCCAAGGCCAACTTCTCTATCTTCTGATATCTGGTCTCTGCCCCTCTTAATACCTTACTCACAAAATACACCGGACGCTCTCCTTCATCCGTGTCTTGTACCAACACAGAGCCCTTCCGCCATCGCAGTAAAGTGTCAATTGAGAACCTTCTTTGGTCCGACTAGCACGAGGTGCCGATGAATTGCTTTACACCACTGAATGCTTCTTCACATGCTTCCGTCCATTCAAACTGAGCTCTTTTCTTAATTGCCGAGAAGAAATGAATGGATTTATCGCCTGCACAAGACAAGAAACGAGACAACGCGGCCAAACGGCCGCTTAGTCAGAGATCGAGGTCGGACTCCGATGTCAATGATCGCCGGCACTTATCCGATTGGCCTCGATACCCCGATTGTGAGCATGAAACCCAGACTGGCTTGAACTCCGAATGTACATTTGTCCCGTTCAAGCGCATATTGAATTTCCGAACCGCCAAGGTCTCCCTAATGTCTATCACATGGTCTTCCCCTGACGTGGTTTTTATCACCATGTCGTCTACATACACTTCAATATTCCGACCAACTGAGGGGCAAACACCATATCCATCGCCGTAGGTCGGGCATTCTTCAAACCAAACGGCATAACTCGTAATAGAAATTCTTTCGCCCGTCATGAAGGTCGTTGGACGATCACCGTTCATCCGAATTTGATTGTACCCCGAGCACGCATCCAAAAACTTAGGAGGCGAAACCCGAAGAACTGCCGATCAACCGTCAATGTGAGGTAGTGGATATGGATCCTTCGACATGCCTTGTTCAGTCGGTGAAGTCTACACACATCCTCCACTTGCCATTTTTTCTTCACCATAACAACGCTTGATAGCCAAGTTGGGTATTGTACCTCTTTCACGAAACCGGCTTTCAACAACTTCCTACTTCCTCCGAAACGGCCTGTCCCTCTTCCCCATCTTCCGCCTTTGTGACACCGCCCGACCGGATCAATTGACAAATGATGACACATGATCTCGGGATCTATGCCCGCATATCTCGACGGCTTCCTGTGCAAAAGGTCTAGATTTTGCCTTAATACCGGACTATCTCGGTCTCCTCCTCCTTTGTCAACGGCTCCAAGGTGGGTAATTTGCGAGGTAATGGGCCGATCTCAACATCTTTGACCTCCTCTCGAGGAGTAAGTCCATCCTCCCCGCCCTTTCTCTTGGATCAATGTCGACCATGCCGACTTCGTGTTTGGAGAAGCTTCGATGGACCCGACCTTTTTAGCTTTCGACTATCCTTATAACACTTCCGCCAAACCCCGGTCTCCACGGATAACCCCGACACGCCTGCTGTCGAGAGGATACTTCATAGTCAAGAACAAAGGTTGACAATACCGCTCAAGTGCATTAAATGAAGGTCGCCTGACGATAATGTTGTAGGGTGACGACGCTAACCACCAAATACCTAACCTCAGACGGCCTTGGCATTTTCTCCTTCTCCAAAGTAGTTGATACGGGAGATACCCCGTAACTCGCACTGCCACGGAGAACCCTACAAGAGTTCACCGAAGGTAACAACTCATTTGGCTCAAACCCATACCTTGAAGGCCTCCCAAGAGGACGTCCATGAGCTTCCCGAGTCGACACACGCTTAACGCCCAACCCGGATCGCACCTCAATCACCATTGATCGCTTTCATGTGGAAGAACTTTGGCATCTTCCCCGAGAAGGTTACCACCCCGGATCAAACCTCGAGGTTCCAATACGGCACCGCCGAGCCCCGAGCATATCTTTTCCGGTGAACTAGTGGAGCCGCCCCGCAAATCCCCCAAAGATGGTGTTTAGAGTATGCCGGTCGACCTTGCTTTTTCACCTCTTCCACGGCCTTGCCCTTTTCTTGACCGAATCGAACTGGTCTCGTGGGATGAATCCGCCATCGGTCCGCCTGTGATCTTCCTTCACATATGTTGATAGTTTTCCTCTTGAACTAATTTTTCAATCTCCTCCGCAATTGTACGCAGGACTCGTGGTGTGTCCTTCGACGATGAAACTCACACCATGCCCCGGATCACTCCCTAGAACAAGTTAATACCCACTTACCGTAAGGTGGAGTGAGTACTTCAAATGACCGACGCCACGGAGGATATCTTCCTTCTCGTATTGAGGGGTGTAAACGCCTTGAACCGAAAGCCGATCGTGGACGCGGAGGTCGCCTGTCCCGAGCTCGCTCACGGTGGTGGCGATCCCGTGATCGGACTCGCTCACGCCCCGCCCCTGCCTTTAGAATCTCGAGCTCGCTTCCATGTTACTTTTCTCCCTTCACGTAGCACTCAAAGACGAGTAATGATCTCGCCCATGCTCTTGGCGGCTTTTGGCTAAGGACTCATTGAACTGTCCGCCTTAAGGCTGCGAACGCAGCCACAAATATCTCCCGATTAGGATGTGAGACCTTGATAGTCTCCTCGCTGAATCTAGCCATGAAGTCCCGAGAGATTCGAAGGGCTACTGCTTCACATTGAAGAGGGAGGTATTGGCTACCTTATGATGACGATTAATGAGAACTGCTGAATGATTTTCCGCTGAAACTCGATAGCTCACTATGCATAACCGGGAAGCCCATATACCAACAAGGCCGATTCTCTGAAGGTACCGGCCATCAGCTTGCACTTGAGGGAGTCGGTTGCTCCAATAAGTGCCATCGTGTTGTTAACAGCGATGATGTGCTCCTGGGGGTCCGTCTTGCCATCGTATGATGCCAACACAGAGGGTTTGAAATTATCTCGAACGGCATCCTCCCAGATTGCCTGAGACAAAGGTTGTGGCTCCAGAGGTTCTACTTCTTGATCCTCTGCCTCATCCAAGCTCTTCAGTTGAAGGGCTTGAACATTATCCTGAAGTGTTTCGTTATGTTGACGCAGGTCATCGATCATTGCTAGTAATCGAGCGAGATCCGTGGATCTGCAGTGATGCTGAGACATTGTCGTCAGATGTGTTTTTTGCTTGTGCCCGGGAATGATTTCACCGAGGCCCCACGGGCGCCAAATGTTCTTGCAGAAAACCTTATTAAAGTGATTTTAGGATTTGGAAGCTTAAGTGTCGAACTCAAGTTCCAAGCTTGTCATTGTCTTGCTTATCCAAGTGAGCCCTATTTATATCATTCCTTCCTTGAAGCTATTTCTTTCCTTCCAGAATCGCCACCATTAACCATGGCTTTGAAGGCAAGGAGTTAGCTGTTACAGCTTGTAATCATTCACTAGTAACGTCTCATAAAGACTCTAGGAGCTCTTCATCTTCATAACGTCTATTCAACCATTCCTACTGGAGTACCTGCCGAGCTACACCTCGGGCCTAAGCCGTCCTCGTGTCTTTCCCCGAGATCCAAGTCGGACATAGATCTCCTCTTTGATGGTCGAGACCTATCCCGGATCCCTCCATCCAGGCATCCATCTCGGCTGAGGATTTTGTGCATGTTCATAAATAAACTCAATTTTTTCTGAAAATAAAAAGAAAATCAATTTTTTTCGACAAAAAAAGTCAATTTATTTTGGAAATATAAAAGGTTAACTTTTTCCAAAAATTAAAAAAATTATTTTTTTTAAAATAAAAAAGTCAATTTTTCTGAAAATAAAAAAATATATAATTTTTTTCTGATAAAAATGTCAGTTTTTTTCGAAAATAAAAAAACTTAATTTTTTTTTAAATAAAAAAATCGATTTTTTCCAAAAAAAAAAACACTTTTTTCTGAGAATTTAAAAAATTGACTATTTTAAAAATAAAAAAAATGATTTTTTTTAAATAAAAAAGTCAATTTTTCTGAAAAAATTAAAAAATAATAAATTTTTTTAGAAAAATAAGTTAGTTTTTTTTTAATATAAAAAAAATCGATTTTTTTCCACAAAAAAGTCAAGTTTTTTGAAAATTTAAAAAATTGAGTTTTTTCAAAAATTAAAAAAATGATGTTTTTTTAAATAAATAAGTCAGTTTTTCTTAAAATAAAAATAAAAAACAATTTAGAAAAGAAAATCAGTTCTTTCGAAAATTAAAAAAAAAAAAGTCTATTTTTCCGAAAAAAAGTACAGTTTTTTTTAAAAAAATAATTTTATCGAAAATAAAAAAAGTCATTATTTTTCGAAAATAAAAAATATCAATTTTTTTTGTTATTAAACAAGTAGTTTGGTTTTGAAAAAAATTTGTCTTATAATGGGTTGGTACAGTTCGGAATCCCGAACCGTTGTACCAAACTAAAACTTTTGGTTCAGTTCGGTTCTATAAAAAATGAAACGGTTCCGTATGGTTCAGATAACCTTATATAATTTGGTTCAGTTCGGTTCTATAAAAAATGAAACGGTTCGGTATGGTTCAGATAACCTTATATAATGGTTTGGTTTGGTTCGGTTCAGTTTTCTAACAAAAATGTACCATGAACATCCCTGCTCATGAACATAGTGGACGGTTGCCTTCTCAGAAAAGTCCTATTAAGGACTTTCAATTATGGACTGATGCTAGTCAACTTATTCATGTTCCAACTCAGGGAGCGTTTTTCACCTTGTCTAATAAGAGGAATTTCCTTTTTTTTCCATAGAGAGAAGACTTTCTTAGGTTATTGTTAATCATGCTTGGATGAGTTTATGTTATATTACTTCAGTTTGTACTCATACTAAATTGCGCTCGGGTCACTTCCCTATTATGCTTGAGATTTCCATCAATGTTATCAAGGTCACTTCGCAGTTTCGGTTTCTCAAAGCCTGAACTTTGCACAAGAATTGCAGTAAGTTGGTTGAAGATTGGTGGAAGAAAAAATGTGGGGCGGTCCTTTAATGGTACTTGGTAAGAATCTTCAAATGTTTAAAAAACATCTTAAGGAGTGGAAAATGTTACCGATAATTTCCATGGGTGCGGATGGGAATTTTAACAGGCTGGAGAGCGAAGTCCAAGACAATTTACCTCTTACTTTCAACATGGAGGAGAGTTTTTGAAAATAGAGTCGGATTAATTGGCATATTAAGGTAGACCTAAATACAACTTATTTTCATCGTATCTCCAAAATTCACAATGCTTTCAAGCCAATTTCGATCCTTAGGAATGGTACTGAGACATTAACGTATCTGAAGCATATTTCTTCGCATAGTGTGGACTATTTTAAATTTTTTTGCTACTAATCCTTATTTATTGCAAGATTTTCCTTTTGCGGAAAGGATTATACCTAGTCGGGTGGATGTAGAGATGAACACAATTCTTACTTTACTCATTTCTTTGGCTAAAATCAAAGTCGTGGTTTTCTACCTCAACAATGATAGCACCCATGGTCCTGGCGATTTCAGTGCATTTTTATCAATCTTTTTGAGATATTATTGAGAAGAAGTCTCAGATGCGGTTATTAAATTCTTCTCCAACAAATAATTCCTTTAATAATTTAATTAAATAATTAAATAATTAAATCAAATTTCGGACGTTACATCCTTGTGCAATGAAGATATGGAAATAGTTAGGTCCGTCTTTTAATTTCAGTTTGCGAATTTCATCTTGGGAGAATATTTGGAGTATTTGCAACCGTCTTTGGCATGCTCGTTGTAAGGTTTTGTTTAATGTTGTTATTATTGCGGGCATTGTTTCGGTTTGTAGTTTGACCAATAAAGTCTTCAAAATTTCTTTTGTTCCTCAATACTCAAGAATTTGAGGTGTTAAAGAAGTTTAGAGTCAATATTCAACCTCCTTCTGCTTCAAAGATTGTGGAGGTCATTTGGAAACCTCCCCCGTGTGATTGGATCAAAATTAATTGTGGCAGAGCTTTTCTTGGAAATTCGGGCCCCTCTACTTATGGTGGTGGCATTGCTAGAGACTATGATGGTAAGTTTTTTGGAGCCTTTTCTAATTTTATTGGTGATTCTAATTCTCTCATTGTCGAACTCACCGGTGCTATATTAGATATTGAGTTTGCCCATGAGAAGGATTGGAGTAAGATTTGGCTTGAATCCGATTCTTTTAGTTGTGGTGTGTGCTTTCTCTCCTCTTTTCAATGTGCCTTGGCAAATCCGTACCAAATGTGTCAAATGTGTGAATATTCTGGAAAACATTTCTTTTGCGCCTTCGTGTATTTTTAGAGAAGGAAATAATTGTGCGGATTCCCTAAAAAATTTAGATCTAAAGATTAATGATTACACTAATAATAGTTGCGTTTCTAGTTTTTCTCAGGACAGATTTTATAAAAAAAAAAAAAAAAAGTTTGGCTTGTCTTTCTTTAAGTTCATTTCTGTAAGAGGGGACTAAACAAGTCCCTCATTTTGTATCATTTTCTTTGTTTCAATCAATCTTATTAAAAAAAAAATTAAATCACGTCAACCCTTTGTGAATGAATGGCCGCTTCATATCATGATGAGTTAATGATCAACGCGTAGAAGCTTCAACTTCAAATGGATAATAAGATAACTAAACAAGCAAACATATTCTGAACTTTCCAATTGATTTTTCAACTCCATCTGTCCTACTTGTCTACGTGCTTATATATAAATCATTCCACTCACCTCAAAACACGCCTCAATATTTACTTCCTCTTAACTCATAAAAAGTTATCAATTTCATTATTTTTCAGCAGCTACATGGCACAATCGCCACACCACAACCGTAGTAGAAGATGCTGTTGCTGCCTCTTCAGCATAATTTGGAAGCTCCTTGTATCAATAATCATCATCGCTGCTCTCATAATCCTCGTATTATTCCTCATCGTCCAACCACGATCCTTCAAATTCAGTGTCAAAGAAGCCAAACTCACCCAATTCAACTACATCACCAACACCAACACCCTCCATAACAACCTCGTACTCAACTTCACCGCACGTAACCCAAACAAAAAACTCAACATCTACTACGATGCAATTGAGGGACACGTGTCCTATCACGGAACAAGATTCGCTTCAACAGATGTTATAACATGGTTAAATTCGTTCCGTCAGTACACGAAAAGCACGAACCCTATGAGGGGTGTTTTTTCTGGTCAACGTGTTATGGTTTTTGACCATGACCAGCTTTCTGATTTCGAACGCGATGAGAAAAATAAGGTTTTTCATATTGATGTCAAATTATACTTCACGATGAGGTTTAGGCTTGGTGATTTTATTTTTCCAGATATTAAGGGAAACATTAAATGTGGTCTTGATGTTCCTTTTGGTTCTAATGGGACTAAGCTGGTGAATGCATTTGAACCCAGTACATGTGAAGTTAATTTTTAAGGGTCATCGTCTCTGAGGATCATTTATTTGTTGGATTTTTTTATATATAATATTTGAATTTTATGAAAACATGTACACATGTACTGTTATTCTTTACCCATGTTTTCATAGATTTTGGATTTTAGATATGTTTCATGTGAATGATAATTTTGGATTTGATTCTTATAGACTAAAATAAAAGTAACTTTGATAGCACTCAACAAAGTGTTTGTTCTTTCCGCAACAAAATGCACATTTCTTAATAAGATATCACCAAACCGATTAAAATTTTCCTCCAAATATGAAAATATATTTTATTTTTATGATAATGGACTTTTGAATTATCTCGTCAGTTTGGATTTTGAACAGATAAGAATAAAACTCTTATAATTTATTGTTGCATGTTTACGAGTGGGTCATTTTGAAGGCTTTTCAGTTTTGAGGTTCAAATGGGTAGTTGAAGTTAATTTATTCTTAAATAGTAAACTAAGGTCCTGTTGGATGAATATTTTAGTGGTTGCTTCTTTTTAAAGTTTCAAATTCTAACTTTTGTTCAAATGGTGCTTTAGTAATGATTAATGAAATATAAAACCAATCTTTACACTATATTAATTAAATTTTGGTATTAAATTATGAAACATAGCAAATAAAATTAGTTAATGGAGTGTAAAAACTGATTATTAAATTACATATTTTAATGTCAGAACTTGGTTAATGTTATGTAAATTATTGGTTAATGAAATAGTAAACTTGGTTAATGTATTATAAATAAAATATATGGTTAATAATATGTATTTTTCTGGTTAATGCAATAATGAAGTTGGTTAATAATAAATTTTATATTTGTGCTATAACAGTGTTTGGTGTAAGTATTTGGTGTACACAATGGTGTATAAATAACATTATTGTATGTATAATGAAGTGTTGAATAATTTATTCAATAGTTGAATCTATACAATGGTGTATTGAATGAGGTGTTGAATATGATGTGGATTAATTTGTGTTGAAAAGATTCAACATGTTGAATGAGGAAAGAGTTGGGTCACATGCAATACTTTACAAAATTTTATTGGTTGTTGTAATTATTTAGATTTTATTTTATTTTAGTTATTTGAAATTAATTCTTTTATAGTAAATAATTTATTTTTATTTTCACTAAAATTCATCATTTTTTTCTCTATAAATAGAGACTTGGTTCATTAGATTTGGACTCATAAAAAATTTTATTTTTTTCTCTCAAATTTTTCTATTTTGCTTCTCATAAACTCTTGTTTGTAGCTCTAATTGTCTTAGTGAAATGGATCTCAATAATAACCCTTTTTAACACCGAAAATTCTACTAATTACTCTTTCAACTACTAAATTTTTAACAACTATGTATTTCAAAATCAATCTTCCAACCAACAAGGTCCCCAAAATATACCAAATTTCACAATGTCGTCATCTAGTCCAAATTGTTGTCCATATTATAGATCAATGATGTCATATTCATCTCAATCACCCCCTGATTATTCTTCTACTCCAGAGGATTCAATTCCTGCACGCCGGGAGAGTCCCAAATGGACCACTGATCAAAATTTGGTTCTAATTAGTGGATTAATTAAATATGAAACAAACAGTGTTGTTGGGAGAAACCAAAAAAGTGATTCATATTTGGGGGAAATTACTACCCTTCTTATCCGACTTTCATCAAATCAATTAGACTTCCTCAAAGTGAACGAGATAAGTTATTTGCAAAATATCATGAGGAATATCGGAAGGACATTGAACGTGCATTTGGGGTGTTGCAGGTTTGATTTGAAATCATTTGTGAACCAGTCCGTTTATGGGACATAGCCGATTTGGCTCTCATCATGAGGTCATGTATCTTATTGCATAATATGATTGTTGAGGATGAACGAGATACATATAATGAACATTGGACAGATTATGATCAATTTAAGGCAAATGGGTCTAGTACACCGGAGCCATTCTCGACTGAGGTGCTACCTGCATTTGTGAATCATGTGCGTGATAGATCTGTGATGCGTGATTGAAATGTACATCACGAATTGCAAGCAAATCTAGTCAAACACATATGGACAAAGTTTGGAATGTTTCATGATTAAATAGGTTATTTGTGAGTTGAGTCTATTGTACTAATTAAATTATGTTGTGTGTTTAGTGTATTGTATTGCATTTTTTAGTTTTTTTGTTATTTTATCTCATCTTTATTACTTGCAAGGACAAAATTAATTAAGAATATAAAATTAAAAAAAATTTAAATAAATTATTAAATTAAAAAAATAAAATAAAATAATTAATTCTTAATTATTTTAATTTATTTTCAATCGATAATTAATATTAATATATAATCATAAAAACAAAAATATAAAATAAAATAAGATTATGAAAAAAATAAGTGGGGTAAGGTGTTGAATTTTATTAAACAAAATCATTGTAGTGAGTAAAAATTGAATGTGTGTTGAATTATTAGGTGAAAGAAAGAGAAGATGATGTGGAAGATAAAAAGTGAAAAAATATGGTGTTGAATAATTTAACCATTGTACATAGCCTTACGACTACGTAAAAGTCATTTTGTTTTTCGTAATGGTTGGAAAAAGATACTATAACATTTGACCAATCATTGAGATAAGGAATAGTTGTATATATATTGACTTTTACAATGAGCATATGACCGTGATGATAAACTAAATAGTGCACCATTTATCATAACAATCATATTAAACAACTATTGTGATATATATTTAGTTAATGAGTTCAAATCTCAACAACAACAATTTATTTAGAATATAACTAATATTTTGCCACAGATACAAAAGATAATTGTTGCAGTATGAAACCTGAGTTTATTATAAAATATGTTGATTGATTGTTTTTTCATACACCCCATAAATAGGTACAACCATTAAAACTAATGTAGAAGATAATATTTTGAAAAACAACTAAAACGAATCATTGTTTTTCAAATTTCATGCATCTCATAATTCATCTCTTGATATTTAACCCATAAAATTTGGTTCAATGCCTCGAGTTTTTCAAATAAACGATTCATTCCAAGTTTATTTTGAAAAACATCAATATGTTTACTAATTCAGAATCATCATTGTTATCCTCATTATTATTCTAATAGATGATGATGATGATTATTACGTTGACAACAATGAAAATGATTCAATTTCTCAACAAATTTGATGTTTTGCAGTATAAACTAAAAGTGAATGAATCATTGCTTTGAAGAGTTTTGGACAATAAACCAAGTTCTACGTGTTAAAGAGAAATAAATGAATTATGAGATGCATGCAATTCAAAAAACATTGAGTGATCTAAATTAGTTTTCAAATATAAATTAATTTTCAAATTATTATTTTCTAAATCACTTTAAATGAATGCTTGTTCAATGAAGGGTAAGTGAAACAAGCAATCCACATACATTATAATAAATTCAACTACATCATATAAGAAACATTTATCATCAACAACAACATAGATCAACATTTATCAACAAAACAACAACAACAACATACCTTTTATTAAAAAGCTTCATGGAATGATCTGAAGTTAATATATTGTGTTGCTATGAAGAAAAAAATATAAGGGGGACACTATTACAAAACGCGCAAACAAACACTCCAAATTCACCATGGTTCTTCCAAACACCGTGGTGACATCTCAAAACTTAGACGCTATTTTTTTTTTAATTTTTAATTAAAAATTATTAGAATATAATAACGTTTGTTGAGATAATCGGGGTTATAAAATCAAGATTTCTTGGGTTCGAACCTCAAATCCATCAAATAATTTATTCCTTTCACATTAAGGCGCACGTTTTCTTTTTTATTTATTTTTAAATAAAAAATAAAAGGGATGAGACTATGGTGGATAAACTCAATGGTTGTTCGATTATTTAAATTTTCACTATGGTTTTGGTGTTTAATAGTGACCAAAGGTTTTAATGATAAATTAAAACAAAACTTATTTTTCATTTCTTTCATAAGATGACATAGGAGAACAAATGAACCAGAGACGACATTGGTATCGTTATCTTCAACATCTTCATACTTGTTCATTTGAATCACAAATCTTCAACATCTTCATTCTTGTTCTCCTCTTCATATTTGAAGTACGATACTCTTCATCTTCCATTTTCAATCATTTTTTCGTTCAATGTTGTATATTGTTCTTGGTTCTTATATACCATTTGTTAGTTGTTCTGTTTGTCTCCCCAAACACCTTGCTTGTGTTTAATGTTGTATATTGTTCTTGGTTCATATATACTATTTGTTTGATGTTTTGTTTGTTCCCCCAAATACCTTTCTTGTGTTTAATGTTTTATATTACTCTTTGTTAATATATAAGTTGTTTGATAGTTGTTCTATCGGATATAGAAGTGAATAAAAAAACTATATTGTTGTGATGCGTATTCATATACTTAAGGTTTAGAGTTATATTTTGGTTAGGAATACACTTTAGTTTTTGGTATAGATTTTGGTGTATCATTCATATTATTATTTGTATATAAATTTCAGAAGTTGTTATGGATCATAGTTGGATGAAAGTCGATATATTAGGTTCAGTTTATGAGAATAGAGTTCATTAATTCCTTTAATACGCTGATAAAAATCGTCCCTACAATAATTGTATCTTTTATTGTCCTTGTGTTAAACGCGAGAATATTCGTAATGGTACAAGGGATGAAATATTCCATAACATATGTGTTGTTGGTATATGTCAAAATTATACAATATGAACGTGCCATTGTGAGATGGATAAAGAGGGAAGTTGGGCATCACAAAGTCAAATAGTGGATGAAGATGAATATATGGAGATTGACTAGAGGATATGTTTTGTGATATTGGAGAATATCTTCTTTTAACAATTCTCATATTTAAGATACTTTATACATCGATAAGGACACCCCTTTATATAAGGGATGCACAAATTTTACACGATTGTATGCAGTGTTAAAGTTGTTTAATCTGAAGGAAAAAAGATGGTCGGTTAAAAGTTTCACAAAATTACTTGATCTGCTAAAGCAAATGTTACCAGAAGATAATAATTTGTTGGATCGTTGTTAAGAGACCAAGAAGATAGTGTGTCCAATGGGTTTGGAGTATATCAAAATACATGTATGCCCTAATGGTTGTATATTATACAGGGAACATCACAAAGACGTATATCAATGTCTGAAATATGGTGTGTCGCGTTACAATATGATTGCCAATAATTGTGATGACAATGACTATTAAAATGTTAGTAGGAAGCACCCTCTTGCTGAAGTGTTATGATTCGTTGCAATGAAATGGATTCGTTATAACCAGATTTTGAAATTGAACCAAGAAACCTTAGGATTAGGCTTACTACTGTTGGAATGAACCCCTTTGATAATCTTAGCACTAATCGTTCTTCGTGGAATGTTCTTCTGATGGGTAAATTCCACAAGTGCACGGAAGTATCGAAGTAATGTAAAAGATTGTTGAACCATAGAGAACAATGTCAACCTACTGTAAATCTATCGTTGCTTTGTAAAGCTAAGGCTAATAAATAATTGGATTTTGGGGGAAACTAAGAATTAAAACTGAAATAAATGAACTTAGAAAATAATACTAAAATGAGGCAAGGATATAATTTCTGCGTTCCTGAAGGACTTGTAGAAAACGGGTACTAATTACGACTGTAGCTTAGTTCCGTAGAATATACCAACTCAAAGACTCCGCCTCACGCTCTCGCGGTATTAACTAAAGTTATACTTCCTAATCCCAAGATTTTGCTCTCGTTCGCCCAGTAACTAAGAAATATATTTTGAAAGCCAATAATATCCTAAACGCATCTAAAGCGCTCTCGATGTATTTAGATTTTTTTCCTAATTTCCACTATCTGGTTCGATCCCCACGCTCTTGCAGTGCCAGTTCAAACCTTAATTGATTTATCACTCTCGTGACAAAATCGTACTAAATAACCTCTCACTATGGTGACAAAGCTAATTAAATTAGACTTGGAAATTAAAACCAAAACAGAATTTAAAACATAAGTTCTCACCTAGTATTTTCTACTGAGTCCCATCGGTAACGACAGTCCTCATACACCGGACTCAAGACTATTTAGCTAAACATGGATAGGAAAATAAACATGCAATTATGGTAATAAAACATAACGTTAAACATGATTTAGAAATTAAATTAGAAAACAATAGCAGTGAATAAAAAAACTTGGAATTAAATAGATGCTGAATTGAAATACACCTGAAGGCTTCAAATCAGAGTACATAAATTAAATGCAGAAATAAAATCCTAAACTAATTCGTAATAGCCCCCAAAACTCTGGAAAGCTATTACTTTTACATGGTCGGAGTAAATTGCCTAAAAACTAAACAGAAATAATTCTGGCTAAGCGGGGAGAATTGAAGAGAGACCCCTCCATGTGTTAACTGCCTTCTATTTATAAACCTCTGATAACTTGTTTCAGTGAGAGAAAATAGGAAGACATGGTGTGGTCACTTTCTTGTTGAGAGAAAATAGGAGTTAGTGACTTAGTAATTGAGAAAATATAGGAATGGTGGGTGGACTTCGTGGCTTCAGTCTTAGAGGACTTAGCGTGTGGAGAAAAATTAGGAAGTAGTTGTTGCTGAAGACTTGAACTCCTAGATGTACGTGGCATAATTTGATTTGAGCCATTTTGGGCCATGACAGTCATCATGGAGGTTGTGGCGACCATTACAAGCTTGCTAGTCAAGAAGATCTTACCTTGTAATGTGTGACGACCGTTTTGGCTTGGCGTGAGAAGGATGTGACGACCGTCACACCTTGTAAGGCTAGTGAGAAGTCTTCATGGGCTGGGATTTGCGTTCTTGGTCCATTCCTTTTTTTTTCATGCCTTCACCTATTATTTTGCTATCACACCCCATGCTTATTTATTTTACTCTTTTTGTGGATTTTAATCTTGACTTACTCAACTTTTTGCGACTTTCTTCGTATATGTCTTATAAACATTAAATACCTGAAAACATAGAAAATACCGGCATAATACGAATAAAGAGTATCATATTTAAATAAAATACAGATAAAATTCATGTAAATTGATCCAAATATGTGATACATTTTCGTGTTATCAAAAACCCCCACACTTAAACCATTGCTTGTCCTCAAGCAATCAACCAACACGGTAAAAGAAAATGATTAAGCATGGTTTTTGAAACAAATGCACGACACGAATCCTAGTCATACGTGGCTGCTAGGCTAATGCTAGATTGATGGATACTGAATGTCAACACCAAGGATACCGTGATGACACGAAATCACAATACACGATCAAAAACTCCCAGCTTATGCAAACCAGTCCGAATCATTCTATTATAACTCAACCTATTTCTTTTGCTTTATTTCACCCACTTTCATTCAAGCGTAATCACAATAAGCCCTTTATCCTTGCACACACATGTTAGAGTAACCGGTTAATGATTATGGTCTTTTAAGCATGGGATTCTGGTACATAAGTTGGTAACCCCTTTATTTACCCAATTACAAGCTGCGGGGGATAGAACTGTAGTCCGCCCTACCAAGTTTAGCACCAGAAACTTCTAAACCAACTTACAACAAGTTGTTATAACATATTTTTGTAGGTTTCTCTACCGTTGGATTAAGCAACCGGGTGAGGGTCACCTAACTTAATTAGTACATTCCCTATTTTCAATTTATTAAGGCATGATATTTTTGAATTTTTACGACCATTCACTTATATTCATCGGCTCTCTACGTAGTTTGTGATTAAGACTGTGCCAACTGCTTATGTAAACTACTAGAGGATGATTTAAAACTAAAACTTAAGGTTTCAGCATAATAGGTACTCCAATTGGTTCACATACTTAGGGGGTTTGGGGTGTCAAAACGGTATTGATTTTGTCGAAGCTTTCCCAAGTATCTCTAATACAGCCTAAAGTGACAACCTATATACTTTTAGAGTGTGTGTGCCATGCATCAAAAGGAATATTTTTGTTGGAGGTTAAAAATTTAAAATTTTGGGGAAATTCAGTAGCAACTAAAAATCACTTACATAGAATTGACAACACACACAATTGCTTGAGAGATGGTTAAAACAGATAAATTCCTAAAAACATCAAATAAACTAGAAAGCAATAAATTAAACTAAAAAAGATAAATGAGAGCGGTAAAAACGATAAATAAAAGAGGTAAAGTCCCTCCCCCACACTTAAACCAAACATTATCCTCAATATTTTGATGAAAGGTGAAAAGAGGAAAAATAGAACCTGAATGAACGACATTGCGTGCTACAACGACTAATTTTTGCTCTGATCCTTCCCTAGTTGATCATGTCTTTGTTGACCACTTCTACTCCGATGTCTTGTACTACGAGATATCTGAATTTGCTAAAACTTCTCTTTCCTGAAGCCACTCATCATACTCACCATCGGTGTCACCACCAGCAGCGACATTTGTAGGAATGTACGTCGACATCGGCACATTTTGAGATGATCAACTATATATTTTTCGCTTGGATATGGCCGAGATGTGACAAGCGATCCATATCTTTATTTTCTGCAAGTTCAAACAGTAAAAGGAAAACATTAAATTGAAAACTCGTGGGTTGCCTCCCACGTAACACTTTGGTTAACATCAATAGCTCGACGGCTCAAGAGTGCAAGCATTCATGGTGGTTCTCTCGAGAATGAATACTTAATCAAAATTTTAATAATCTTCGGTTTCCATGGCCACTTATCAAGCCATTTCACATATCCCTCACCTTTTCTTTTCTTTCTTTTGTGGGGTGGTTCATTCTTTTGAACTTGTGGTGGTGGTTCTGGGTCTATCCTAAGTATCAACTTTTCAAGTCTAGGCTTAGTTATTTCATCCACCATCTTAAATGTTAATCTTCCCCTCTTAAGGCTAATGGTTTCCCTAGTTCCATGGTCCTTAAATTTTCTCTTTTTATACAGGACCTCAGACGAAGGTGCATTAGTGTGGGTAATTTTTCAATACCTCCAAATACATTTTGAATTAGGAGTCTACCTGAGCTTCCACAAAAATTTGCAGGAAAGGAATCGGTGGGGTATAGGGAGGAGGAACAAAAATAGATGTGTCCTTCTCTACCTCTTCTACAACCTCCCTTTCGGATGATGTAGGTGGATTTTTCTCAATCTCTACTCTTTTCTCACAAGAGTTTTCCTCAACCTTATTATCACTCTCCTTAGGATTTTCAATTTGTTCTTCGCTACTGGTTGTTACAACATACACATTCTACTCAGGGGAGGGTCCTAGAGGTGTTTGTGAAAGCATGGAGATTTGGGCCTCTAATGCCTCGTTGTGAGTCACTAGGGACTCAACCGTATTGTTCAGCTACCTAAGAGTTTCATTATTATCGAGACTTTGTTTTCTTACCTCTTCATTATGGATAATTTGTGTCTCTAAAAAGTGCTCCATCGTAGATTCAAGCCTAGGGTGAGTTAACGTCGCATCGAAATCCTCCATTGTTGTTTTGAGGTTGAAATTATAGGATTCTTGCGGTTCCTCAAAGTGAGTTAGCGTCGCATTTTGTGTCTCCACAAAGCGCTCCATATTCATTATTTCTAGTCTAGAGAGAGTTAGTGTCGCAGTCATATCCTCCATTAATGCGTCGAGAGTGGAATTCTGGTATTCTTTCGACTCCTCAAAATATTGGGCGTGTTGATTGTTGAGGAAATTTGATTGAGGATAAGTTAGCGTCGAATTGTAATCCTCCAATGATGTTTCGAGGTCAGAATTTTGGTATTCTTGTGACTCCTCAAAATGATGGGATTGATAGTTGTAGAGGTAATTTGGGTGAGAGTGAGTTGGTGATGCGTTGAATTTCTCCAGAAGTATTTCTAGGTCGGATTTTTGGGATTCTTGTGATTCCTCAAAATAATGAGAATGAGAGTTGTAGAAATAGTTTGATTGATACATAATTATAGAAAAAAGAGTTTCTTAGTCTATACGGTGTAATAACATATTAACAATATTGATTGTTGGTCCCCGGCAACGGCGACAAAAACTTGATGGGTAAAATCTACAAGTGCACGGAAGTATCGAAGTAATATAAAAGATTGTCGAACCACAAAGACCAATGTCAACATACTGTAATCTATCGTTGCTTTGTAAAGCTAAGCCTAATAAATAATTTTATTTTGGGGGAAACTAAGAACTAAAACTGAAATAAATGAACTTAGAAAATAATACTAAAACAAGGTCGTGATATAATTTTTGCGTTCCTGAAGGACTTATAGAAAACGGGTACTAATTACGACTATAACTTAGTTCCGTAGAATATACCAACTTAAAGACTCCGCCTCACGCTTTCGTGGTATTAACTAAAGTCATACTTCCTAATCCCAACATTTTGCTCTCGTTCGCCCGGTAACTAAGAAATATATTTTGAAAGACAATAATATCCTAAACGCATCTAAAGTGCTCTCGCTGTATTTAGATTTGTTGCCTAATTTCCACTCTCTGGTTCGATCCCCACTCTCTCGCAGTGTCAGCTCTAACCATAATTGATTTCTCACTCTCGTGACAAAATCATGCTAAATAACCTCTCATTCTAGTGACAAAGCTATTTAAATTAGACTTGGAAATTAAAACCAGCAGAATTTAAATCATAAGTTCGCACCTAGTATTTTCTACTGATTCCCGTCGGTAACGACGGTCCTCATACACCGTACTCAAGACTATTTAACTAAACATGGATAGGGAAATAAACATGAAATCACGGTAATAAAACATAACGATAAACATGATTTAGCAATTAAAATAGAAAACAATAGCAATGAATAAAAAAACCTGGAATTAAATAGATGCTGAATTGCAATACACCTAAAGGCTTCGAATCAGAGTACATAAATTAAATGCAGAAACAAAATCCTAAACTGATTTGTAATAGCCCCCAAAAGTCTAGAAAGCTATCACTTTTACATGGTGGGAGTAAATTGCCTAAAAACTAAATAGATATAATTCTGGCTAAGCGGGGAGAAGAGAAGAGAGACCCCTCCATGTGTTAATTGCCTTCTATTTATAACCCTCGGATAACTTGTTTCGGTGAGATAAAATAGGAAGACGTGGTGTGGTCACTTTCTTTTTGAGAGAAAACAGGAGTTAGTGACTTGGTAGCTGAGAAAATATAGGAATGATGGGTGGACTTCGTGGCTTCAGTCTTAGAGGACTTGGCGTGTGGAGAAAAATTAGTAAGTAGTTGTTGCTGAAGACTCGGACTCCTAGATATACATGGCATAATTTGATTTGGGCCATGACGGTCGTCATGGAGGGTGTGGTGACCGTTACAAGCTTGCTTGTCGAGAAGATCTCTCCTTGTAATGTGTGGCGACCGTTATGGCTTGGCGTGAGAAGGATGTGACGACCGTCACATCTTGTAGGGCTAGTGAGAAGTCTTCATGGGCTGGGCTTTGCGTGCTTGGTCCATTCCTTTTCTTCATGCCTTCACCTCTTATTTTTCTATCACATGCATGCCTATTTATTTTACTCTTTTTGTGGATTTTAAGCTTGATATACTCAATTTTTTGCGACTTTCTTCGTATATGCCTTATAAATATTAAATACCTGAAAACATAGAAAATATCGGCACAATACAAATAAAGAGTATCTTAATTTAAATAAAATGCGGATAAAATTCATGTAAATTGATCCAAATATGTGATATATTTTCGTGTTATCATCTTCTCACTATTTACAACATATTTCCTTGGTTGTGCACGAAGTACAAGTATATGTTGTTAAGTACGATGATTTCTGGACCACGATAACCTGGTAACTACATAAATGTTTATCTTTCTCCATTAATTGAAGATTTACGACTTCTATGGGATAAATGTGTTGAATTTGATGATTCGTATTCTGGGGAAAAGTTTAAGATGTGTGCAATTTTATTTTGCTCAATCAACGACTTTCCTACTTATGGTATTTTGGTTGGCTATAGTATCAAAGGACATAAAGTATGTTCTATATGTGAATCTGATATCTATTATCACCAAATTAAGTTTGGAAAAAATAATGCTTATCTTGGGCATCAAAAATTACGAAAACCCTGTCATCCTTATCGCATATTGCAAAAGGATTTCTATGGATCCTAAAACTTTAACCGGAGATGAAGTTTATCAACGACATTAACACGTTAATGTTGGCTTTGGAAATAGAGAAAAAGAAATAGGGCCAATTGAGAAAAATATATAGAAAAAGAGGTTTGTGTTCTTTGATCTTCCGTATTGGTCAAGTCTTGATGTTAGACATTGCCTTGATGTGATGCACGTTGAGAAAAATTTGTGTAGTAGTTTGATTGGAACACTTCTAAACATTCTAGGCAAGAATAAAGATAATAATACTTCCCGTCTCTATATGGAGGTGATGGGTTTACGAAAACAATTGGCTCTGATAGATAGAGGAAATATAACTTATTTGCCTCCAGCATGCCACACCCTGTCTTAAAAGGAAAAGAAAATTCTATGTGAGTGCTTGAATGGTATCAAAGATCCCTAGTGTTACTAATAAAACATCAAGAAACTTGTATCAATGAAATATCTCAAGATAATTTGTTTGGAATCTCATGACTGCCATGTATTGATGCAATATCTTTTACCAGTGGCTATCCGTGGGATCCTACTAAAAAATGTGAGAGTAACTATAACTAGATTATGCTTATTCTTCAATGCCATATATGATAAAGTTCTTTATTTAAAAAAAAAGATGAATTTGAATATTAGGCTTCCATAATGTTATGTCAATTTGAGATGTATTTTCATTCATCACTTTTTAACAATATGGTTCACTTACTTGTTCATCTAGTAAGAGAAATCAGATTTTGTGGTCCAATTTATTTAAGGTGGATGTATACAATAGAGCAATATATGAAGATATTTAAAGGATATACAAAGAATCATCACCAACCGGAAGCTTTCATTGTTGAAAGGTACATCACTGAAGAAGTTGTTGAGTTTTGTACAAATTATTTGTCGTAAGTGGATTTTATATAGGCATTCCAAAGTCTCGTCATATTCGTTACACAGAAGGAAGACGTATTTAAGCTTTAAATGTTACGTCAATGACTCGGGATGTAGTTATTCAAGCACATTGATATATATTTAATATTATTGATGAAGTGCTATCTTACATAGATATTCACAAAAGACTTTTGAAGAAAAATATCCTTGATTGAGCTGTTGATAGGGCATAACAAGAGATTCATATATTTGTTTAATAAAAGGGTATCTAATGATCATAGTGCATCTGAGATACTTAAGTGGTTGTCGTAGACACTAAAATTTAATGTCATAACTTGGACTGCATACGACATTGGTCATTATATCTTTTATACAAAATCAAAAGATGGTTGTAGAACAATGCAAAATAGTGGGGTTATGGTTGAAGTCGAATCGATGTATTTCTCTAGTTCGAAAAATAAGGATCATGTATTGGTAACTACTACTTTCTATGGTGTCATTGAGGTGATTTGGAAGATTGATTATGTTGTTTTCAAAGTGCCTTTAATTAAATACAAATGGGTTCCCAATAATAGAAATAGTGTACACATTATTGACTTAAGATTCACAGGGGTTGACATTGGCAAGGAATCTTTTATGACCAAACCATTCATCATGGCTGATCAAGCAAAACAAGTTATCTATGTGACCGACTCTTCAGACATATCATGGAAATGGTCAATCGTTCTCCAAGAAAAACACATTTCTCTTAGTGTCGAAAATCTTGATATTTTGTTCACTCCTTCTTACACAGCACAAGCTCCTACCTCATATGATGAAGTCAAATGGGTTCCCAATAATAGAAATGGTGTACACATTATTGACTTAAGATTCACAGGGGTTGACATTGGCAAGGCATCCTTTATGACCAAACCATTCATCATGGCTTCTTAAGCAAAACAAGTTATCTATGTGACCGACTCTTCAAACATATCCAGGAAATGGTCAATCGTTCTCCAAGAAAAACATATTCCTCTTAGTGATGAAAGTTTTGATATTTTGTTCACTCCTTCTTACACAACACAAGCTCCTAACTTATATGATGAAGTTGATGGAGATGTTGTGCATGCTATTCGAATCATTCATGAAGAAGGCATATGGGAAAATTAACATGTATTTTATTCTTTTTTCATAAGATATTAATTGTATGATATAATTTTTACGTATTTTTACTAATGCAAGTATAATTATTTGAAATCATAGGTATTTATATGTCAAGACACCAAGAGAAAAGACACCTAGTGACAACAAGAAACCAAAACATCAAGATACAATTATGTGATATTATGTAATATGTAAATTGTAGGTTGTTTTGTGACATTTTGGTTTTGAAGTAATATACAATTTTTTGTTCTTAATCCAATTTTTATTGTTCTTATGATAGAATTATTATTATTATTATTATTATTATTATTATTATTATTATAACTATATCACAAATACAATTTGTTTGTTCTGTCGTGAATGTTTGTTCTGCTGTGATATGATCCACAAAAATAAAGGTTAAAAAATGAGAAAAATTATAAAAGCAAGATCAAATTTATTACTTCAGCATAAAGTTTCACAAAGGTTAAATAACACATTTGTTGTAATATCTCGCGCACTGTCCAGAATAATATAAATACGAAAATGACGCTACTGAGAACCCAACCTAGGACCTTTATGTATATCACAATGGTTATTGGCTCAGCCTTTGTGGTAAGAGGCGCGTTTTCCAACTTTCTACAACGGACACTGGACCATGTTTGTAAGTAACACATATATAACCACATAATACATAACAACGTCTGGTCCCGCGTGATTATTTATCTTTTCCAACCATTGTTGAATGCCTTTTCCGCAGTAGTGGAATGAAGCTTCTAAAATAACTTCATACTTATTATAATGTTTCTCTATAGCAACACAAACCATTTATAAAGCACACTCATAGTATGAATTTTCTTGAACAAGATTTTGAAATATAAACAATTTTCAAAATGTTAACATGTTTTGAAAATATAAACTAGCATTACCAACATCTTAACATAAACAGAAGCATAACCCAAAAAAGAAGTAAATGATACCAAATGAAAAACCCCTTTTTAAGAAGAACTAGTGTCATACATGGGACATAGATGAAAATTGGAAGAATGCTAATGGAGAAGATTATCTTTTATTTTGAAGAAGGTTATCATGGTGAGTTTTCTACATTGGAAAAGAGAGATGTTGGGGTTTTGATTTGATAAAGGTGAAAAAACGTATGAATAACGTGGACTGAAAAAAGAAGCAGTCCATGCATAAATTAGGGATAAAAAACATATAAAAAATGAAAAGAAAGATCATCAAAGATCCTTGATAAAAGACAAAGTAAAAACAAGCTTGTGTGGATACCAAACAAAAGAAGGCGACTTCCATCTCAAAAACCTCATTGGTTCTCGAACCATCACACCATCCCCGACAAATCCTCTTGGAAGTTGAATGTGTGTGTCGAATTAACTAAATGTAGGAATAAAGATCATCATGGAGAATGAAAGAGTTAAAATTAGAGCCTTATATCCCTTTGTTTTAAAATCTGTGAACCAAGCCATATTACAACTATCAAAAGTAGGGATGACAACGGGGCGGGTTTAAGCATACCTAGACTCGCACCCGCCACCCAGACAGAAACCCGCATCCGCCCCCAAACCCGATCGGGATATTATTTGTTCTCCCACTCCAATAAGAAACAGGTTTCCCCACACCCGTCTGAATAAAATTTTAATTTTTTTAAAATTTATATTGTTTTAAAAGCATTTTTTGTGGTTGATATTTTTATTTAAATTGTATTTTCAAAAAAATAAATAATAATTTCAATAAACATGATTATAACATTAAAAAGTGTAAATGAGTAATAAAACTATTAAAAATAAATTAAATTTAGTTGGCGGGTGGGGGTGCATGACGGATACTAGCATCAGCCTCCCCAACATTCGCACCCGTAATTAAAAATTGGATTTGCCCTGCACCTGCTCCCGCCCTCGGTTAAATCGGGTTTTCCTCGCTAATTTTGGGGTGGGGTGGTCGGGGCTCGAAGGGGGAGGTTTTATTTTTCATGCCTATTCAAAAGACCTAATTGAGGCAAGGTTTATTTTGAAAGTACACTGCATCAAGGTTGTGTTAACCTGACTCCTAGAGATTTGCTCCTCATTTAAGTTCATATTATCGCGGCTGGAACAATTCAATGAAGTCACCACTATTATTTATTTGTCCTAAGAACGGGGAATTAAATCTCTAAATGCGTGGATAAAGCGGTTATTGTAACCAAGTTAAGGGTTTGGGAGTCAATTAAGTGAAGGGGAGATGTTAGGCACCCTCACCTTCCTTGTACTCAAGAGGAACTTTCTCTAATCTTAGGGTTACTATGTGTGTTTACTTGTTTATTTATTTTTCTTTCAATTATCTATTTATTTACAACATGCAAAATATCTACAAATGTTTACAACGGGAAAAGCTAAAAGTTGACTCGCCTTGGTTTCACAACTGTGTGTCTACGTATCTCTCATTAAGAGATGAGAGAAATCAAAGTATTACGTAGTTTGGGATATCTTTTTTGGTTGATACAGAGTTGATATTTATTATCATTAGATCGCGCGGGAAAAAAAAATTGATTTGTTGTCGCATGGAGCGAAGGGTATTGTTTGATTATCGCAGAGAGGAAAAACCAAGATTTGATGTGTTGAATAAATTTTAATATTTTGATTTGAAAAATTAATTGGTAAGACGATAAGCTAACCAATCAATTATTTGAGGATATGGTGGAAGTGTATCTCCTTATCTTACTATTTACAAAAATGTCGGAGTTAATTTGATTGTGAAAAAAACGTTTGATTTATGTACAAGATTGTAAACTATGTACAAGTTAATGGTGAATTATTTATAAATAGGTATAAAGAGACTTGGATTTAATTGGAAGAACTCTATCAATATAATAACTAATGATGACTTTCCTAATTTAATGAAATAGGGATTTTTTTTTTGTATTTTAGTCCCCTAATAATAAACAAAATTCAATAACCTAAATTGAATAACTTAAATACTAATAAAATGAAATAATTTTTTTTTAATGTTTCTAAATATTTATTATTTTTAGTATTTTTTTTTAAACAAAATTAAATAAATACTAATATAACTAAAGTACCAAAAAATCAAGTTAAATGAATAAGTAAACCAAGCAACAAAATTGTTATAAAGATGTTAGAGAAGAAAAAAGAAATAAAACACTCAAAATAATACTCCCTTCGTCTCATAATAATTGTCATTTTATTCAACTACTTTACTAACTATAATTAATAGGAGTAGTTAGTAAGCAAACATCAACGTCCCCTCCCCTCCACTTCACTGCGATTTCACTATCTTCTTTTAATATTTTTTTCATTTTTGTTACAATAAATCGTATGCCGCCACTTGTCCTACTCTAACAAATTAAAAGACAAAAAAATACAATAGCATATATGTACAACCACAATTAAAAAACAATTGAGATTCAAACATTCTACTCTCTCTCTCTCTATTTTATTACCTTTTTTCTCCACTTTCAAACAAAAAATAAAACAACACACAAAATACAATTTATGAACAAAGCATAGAAAAGAGGAACAGATAACCTGAACAGAGCATGGTCAAATTTTGCAAGTTGAAACAGCGCGATGAGAGATGGTCGAGCAGGCCGTGGATCGCAACGGCGCTTGCAATACTAGAAAGTTTATTTTTAGAGACCGAATTGGAGACCAAAAAACCTTAAAAATTGGTCACTAACTGATTTAGCAATTAAAAAAACGATCATCACATTTCAGTCAAAAAATGTTAGTCGCTAACCTTTCACGACGAAATTAGCAACCGAACCCTAGCAACCAAATTTGTGACTGATTTTAGTGACAAATATTGTGACCGGATTGTCCTTAAAATAATTAATTTTATATTATTGTAGTAACTAAATCAGACTCTAATATTTTAATTTAAAAAATAAATTTTCTTTTAAATAAGAAAATATATTTTTAATATATTTTCAATATTTAGTATGACGCAAAAATAAATTAAATACACTAAATATTTTAATGTGTTTGACAAACAAAATACTACTATATATTAAGTTTTTATTTTTATTTTTAAATACATTAAAGTTATACTAAAATACTAAAAATTATAACAAAAATATACAAGATAAAATTATACAAGATAAAATTATAACAACAATTATAATGTGCATGATATTGCTTTAGGCTTGATTCGGAAGGTGGAAGTGCCTTTTAAGATTAAAGTCTTTGGATGGAGACTTCTTGTTAATAGATTTTTAACCAAGAATCTCTTGGTGTATAAAGGAATTACTTTGTCTTTAGATGTGTAAAAATGTAGTTTTTGTGGTATAGCTTTGGAGGATAGGAACCATTCTTTTTTCATGTAGCATGATTCAAAATCTTTGGAGGGATATTGCTCTTTGGGTGGGAAAATCGGTTTTGACGGAGGTGGAGGGTCTTGCCCATTTCCTGGATTGACATTTCTTTTGTATGAGTGAAGGAGGACAAGTTGGATGTTATATGGCTAGCGACTACTTGGATCATTTGGTTGGTTAGGAATGAAGTTAGTTTTCAAAATGAGACGTGGAATCTAAACAACACAGTGTGGCATATCAAGACAATGATTTGGAAGTGGCATTTTTATGGTGATATTACACAATCCAAATGTAGTTTTTACGAATTTAACAAAGATCTTTTGTTCTTTCTCTTGTAATCAGCATTTGACTTGTAATATCTTTTGTTAGGGGTTTTACTTCTCATTTCTCTTGTTATAAACAGGTTGGAGAACCCTTAGCTCTCCCTTTAATGAAACTTGCTTACTAAAAAAAAATATATATATATATATATATATATATAAGATAAAAAATTTCTAATTATTTTTAAAAAGACAATAATTATCATAATAAAACGCAATATATTATTTTTCCTAGTTATTTCTTGCAGACAAGATCTCTTTCATTTTTCATCTCTTCAAGTACATTTATTTGAACATGACAAGAAACATGAACTACAATAAACCAGTCTCTCTATTTATGGTAAATCTATTTTAAAATTATACTCTTCATTTTCTCATTCTTTCTTCACCTCGATCATACATCTTCATTTTCTCTCTTATTGTTGTAATGCTTCTTAAATAACTCTTCTCATCTATAAGTAAAAATATAAGACTAATTAATACTTTAAGACACTAACATAAAATAAAACTAAAAAAATATATAATAGTAAATAATATATAAATAAATTTGAAAGAGTCTCTTGTTCCTTGAATCATTTCTTCTCATTTATGTGCAAAAAAAAATTTTAGAAAAAATATAAGATTAATTAATATTTTAAGATTAGTAGAAATATCATTATATTCTATCTAACAAAATACAAATATATGTTTGTTGTATCAAAGTTGACTTTATTCTTCTCATTCCCCACTCACACCAAACACAGAGCCTTTGATGGTGGATCAAATAATCTCGAAGGGGCTGAAAATAGAGTCTTTGACGGTACATCATAAGGGAAAGAGATTGTTGGTAGTGTACTAGTCATGTAGTCATGAATGATTAAATTAGGAAATAAAGAAAAGGGGTGGCGGTTAGGGTTGTGTTTGAGGGAGATAACTTTGACGTGTTTTCTTTTGGAGTAAGAGAGATAAAGCAATGTAAAGGGGAGTATTTTATTTGGTTACATGTAAATGGCGCTATTATTTAATAAAGAGAATTAAAAGAAGAAAATTGAAAATAAAAATATTAATATATTTAATAGTGACCGATTTAGAGATGTCTCAAGGTATCAAATTTCAGTGACTAATACAGTGGTTAGAGTGACCAAAATATTTTAGTCCCTAAATCACTCACTAAAACTAATTTTTCTAGTAGTGTTGGGACTGTGGAGGCCGATAATGAGTGGACTGCGACGGATCGTGAAGTGTGCGATATGGGTTCGTCACGCGTGACCGAATCTGCGATTGCATGTGTGACTTCAGCTTTGGATTATGGCTTTCGTCTCTTTTCGGTCGAGGTTATTTTGCTTGTCTTGAAACCTTAGGGGTTGTTGCACTTTCTGCTCTTCTTCGTAGCTTCGATGCATAGAAGAAAAAACATCTATGTCTCTGAAACAAATCAGCAACAACACTTCTCTCTATTTCTCTCAATTGGTAATTGACTTCATATGCACCATGGAGTAAAGGTGATCAACGGTCGTGCTTGAGTCCAATTCCTTTTGACAATTTCCTATTGATTATGTGTTTGTTAATTGTTCTGTTTGTTAATTGTTCTTTGCCTTTCTGTTGATTTCTTATTGATTATTTGTTTGTTAATTGTTCTTTGCCTTTCTGTTGATTTTTCCTGTAATAGCAAAACAAACAAAAAAAAGTAATAATTGCTTGTTGTTTTGATCATGCATTGTGTTACGAATATGTCACTTTTATTATTCATTGTTTGTGAACTATAATGAATGATTATTATTAATTTGTTTGAAGTCAAATATGGTGTTTGAAATTGGTGACGCATTTAGGAAATAACATATGTCATATTCTCAGGTCATCTTTCACATCTTGAATTTTAAAATTGCCATTGCATCCTCATCAGTGATTCACCCACTGTATATCACACACTACTACGAAAAATACATATAACAACAGTTGCGAAAGACGTATAGTAACAATGAACAATTTTTGCTAGGTAGAGTATGGTTGTAAGTGAGTTATTTACAATCATGGTCTATTTCTCGTGATAGTAAATTGGATAACGCACTACATACAACCAAAATTATATTAAACAACCATTGTTGTATGTCTTTTTTATAAAATAAAAAAATGCATCAATAGAACAAGGAGAAGGAGAAGGAGAAGAAGAAGGAATAGGAGGAGGAGGAGGAGGAGGAGAACAAATATGTCACTTTTATTATTCATTGTTTATGAACTATAATGAATGATTATTATTAATTTGTTTGAAGTCAAATATGTTGTTTGAAATTGGTGACGCATTTAGGAAATAACATATGTCATACTCTTAGGTCATCTTTCACATCTTGAATTTTAAAATTGTCATTGCATCCTCATCAGTGATTCACCCACTGTATATCACACACTACTACGAAAAATACATACAACAACAGTTGCGAAAGACCTATAGTAACAGTGAACAATTTTTGCCAGGTAGAGTATGGTTGTAAGTGAGTTATTTACAATCATGGTCTATTTCTCGTGATAGTAAATTGGATAATGCACTACATACAACCAAAATTATATTAAACAACCATTGTTGTATGTCTTTTTTATAAAATAAAAAAATGCATCAATAGAACAAGGAGAAGGAGAAGGAGAAGGAGAAGGAGAAGGAATAGGAGAAGGAGGAGGAGGAGGAGAAGGAGAAGGAGAAGAAGAATAAGAATAAGAAGAAGAAGAACAACAACAATAGTAACAACAAGAACAACAACAACAATAACAACAACAAAAAAAAGAAGGAGAAGAAGGAGAAGGAGAAGAATAAGAACAACAAGAACAACAATAATAACAACAAGAACAACAAAAATAGTAACAACAACAACAAGAACAATAATAGCAACAACAAGAACAACAAAAACAAGAAGAAGAACATTAACAATTAAAAAGAACAACAAGAACAACAACAACTAACATTACTAACTTGAATCCATACTTTTCTTGTCTCATTCAAGTTGGAGAAGAGATGATGGAGTTTTAAAATTTTTTAATGAAAAAAATGATGTTTTCGAGCTTTGTTTATGGACGAAATGGTATTTTTGACCTTGGTTTTGTTGGTAAAATTTCAGAAATATATTTGGAAAGTTGCAATGGTTAGAAAAGACCTTTTAGAGAAAATGTGTAATGCTTTACAATGGAAGTAATGTAATCATTCATGAACAAAATCTTTCAAAGAGTTGTTTCTCTCCACCAACGGACATAAGTTTCTCTATAAATAGAGACATTTGTTAGGCATTGAAAGGACACGAAAAATACATATTACAAATGCCAAAAATTATATATAAGTCATTTCTTTATTTTTCTAGTGCACGAGAATAAATGAGGAAACCTTATTCGGTAAAATATCGTTGATCGATATGCTTAGATAACTTGTTGATCGTGTCCTGATCAACTAATACAAATCAGATGTCTCCTCTTCCAGATCAGGAGTACGTTCCAAACATAAATGTTCAAAACATTCTTTTTTAGCACCCAAAGCATATGTTCTTCAACTGGTAGCTACATACCTGCTGAAGCAATGTTCTAACATCCCAAGAACATCAGTTCCATCTTATTGGAACACACTATCCTTGATAACCTTCAAGGTCTTCAAAATAATATGCAGATGTGCAAGAGAATCATTGATTAGTTGATTCTCATTAACATCATTAATAAATGTCTTTATTAGTGGACTTGAGAAATATCTCAAGTATCTTTGACACTTTTAATGTAGTTGAAAAATTATCTTCCATATATTCTGTTGAGAGAATAATAACCCTAGAATCCTTCTTGTACTTTAAGGGTTACCTCAAAGGCCATCCAATGGAATACAGTAATACTTAAACAGAATTTACACACAATGCTTACTCTCCAATTTAAGCATCAACATGGAAACTTAGGATTGAAAATAAATCAACCCTACATCCAGTAGCTTTACACCAAGCTATAGACTAGACATATCTAATACCATAACCAGAATAGTGCTTAAGCACACATAAGCTCAAGAGTTACCTTATCAATATCTTCACTCCCGCATGAAGGTTTTGACAATTTTTCTCTTTTGCTAAATAATAGATGAACAGTATTCCTTGAATTAATCCAAGGTCTTCACTCCCGCATGAAGCCTTTGACTTTAAATTTCTTTTGTTCAACTTTATCATCTTCTTTCCTCAAGAAGGTACAATAATTCTAGTCAGGTTTTAATACGTGCTAGTCTTCCACAAATAGATTCATCCTCCACTTCAAGGGACCATACAATAAGAACACGCCTTGTTCAAACAATTTTTCTACCTTGTACAAAACCAGAAAGTATCCTCCCTAGGATCTCATTCAGAAACAGACATGATGACATCTCTGATACCAATTGACATGATGATATAACAGCAGACTCAGATGTCCTATAAGTATGTCGAAACATCTGATCTGACATTAAAACTAAAACAGACAAGGTAGAAGTAATAAAAACAACATTACAAGAAAGATAAAGAATACAACAGAATTGTTAACCCAGTTCGGTTCAAACCAACCTACATCTGGGAGCTACCAAACCAGGAAGAAGACTCCACTATCAGTAGTATTATTTTATGTAAACAACCTCCGGTTTACAGATAAACCACCTCCGGTTTACCTAATTACTACCCAATGAAACCTTTATCTTAGAATACTATCTAAGACAAGAGAACCTCTACTCACTCCCTAGTGATACCTAACTATTGCAAACCCCTGCAATAATAACAACCTATTTGAAGAAGACCTCTTCAAATAAAAAAAACAGTCAAACTCGTGACACACATATACTTGGAATTGCTTCACAACTTCTGAGTGAGTAACAACAACCTCTTGCATATTGGCATTGAGGTACAAATCAATGACCATCCCTCAATATGGGTGGTTCACACATATAGCTAATCCTAATGGTTACATCTTTCTATAATTGGCTAGATTCCTAAAACTAGGTTACAATGTCCTTATTTATAACCTATTACACAACTGGATTTGGGCCTTCAAACAACATCATATATGTTGTAAAAAACTATAGGAACAAGCTCTGCATAAAACAAACAGCAGAAAACTTCTGCTACAGTCAAGGTCTTCAATCTGTTTTTTCTCTGTAGCTTCTGATTGAATCTTCTATACCTCCACATATTCCTTTAATTACATGCCACATAGGATGCATAATATTCCTAGAATATTCTCCACGAGTTAAAACATAACTATAACAAACTAATCAGTTCAGTAGCGTGATGTCTGATGTCACGACATCTTCTTTGACATGTTATTCCAGATGTTGATTTTACTCAACACAACATGTTCAGACATTCCATTAGGATTTACAAGTTCTTAAATATCCTATTGAATAATACATTGTTGATGCTATTATTTGTTTTATTAAAATTAAGCCAATTCTCAAAATCAAGGAACTTACAATCTCCCCCTTTGGCAAATTTTGGCTAAAACAAATAAATACAATTACATCAAAGCTGCAGTAACAATTACAATTAAAATTTTACAATTAAAAAGGATCTTGAGTTGTAGGTAGTGTCTGAACATCTCATTTGACATCTTCATCTCTCCATTGAACTAACACCAAGTGTGTAAGGTAGGAGAGTTCTGAAGACTCGGTGCTAGATTTTGAGATAGACTACCCCCTAAGGCGCATAAGCGACATTTGAGAAGGGAGAAAAAAAACTCAGATCACAAGTCACAAAAGATATTTCCGGCTAGAACCTGATAGAAGTTTGGTATGATCCATTTGACCATTGTGACTTAGACATAATTTCACTCTTTCTTGTTTCAATATCTGAGTGACACATAACTTTCTCTCCCCCAGACTCGAATAAACCTCATGATGTTAAAAACAACAAGTTTTCACTTGATGATAGAGGTAGAGAGATCCTTTGTAATTAGGCCAGGAAGTAACAGCTTTTGGTCTTTGGTCAAGGAGAATAAATTTTGGTTTGAAGAACTGCACTAAACAACTTTGTACCGTCCAAACTAACTCTAACCATCTTTAATATAGTTTGGTTGGTTCTGTTGAGAGGATTTAGTTCCAATAAAGGCACAGGTTACCTCATATTTGTACATCATGCAGTTGCACGTGATTAATGCCTCTTCTTTCACCAATCCAGATTGTTTCATAGCATGTGACTTTGATCGGATTCTTTACAAGAACACTTCTTAATACTCCCCCTAAGTAGTCTGAATTTAATCACAAATTTCTTCTTAGTGTATAATAAATCTTACTTTTGCACTCAGACTATAAGCATTATTCAATGATGTTGAGACTTGTATATTGAGATGCTAAAAATATTGATGTTCTAACATCATGTAGGACATCCACTATAGATGTATCTGCCTTGGTTCAGATATCACAATTGTTTCTCAGTTGCTCCTTGAACATAAGGTCTCATCTTCAGAACAATACAAGTATCCTTTCATACTAGATATAGACTAATTACTCTCCCTCAGTTGTAGCTTGATACACATATTAGCACATCATAATCAACATCAGTAATAATGGATGTTTAAACATCGGTTAGAACATTTACAAATGCACACACATTGTCATTTGCATTTGCTTCCCTCATACAAAGCACTAGTAACATTTGGAAGCACAAGATCAACACATAGATAGTTACTCCCCATTAAAACCAGCACATCAGAGCTTTTCAAAATACCTTTGCTCTCCCCAGAGTCACACAAAATAAGGACACATTTGATTTTGGTCCTCACACCACTAGAAGCATTCTTTACTTGGAATTTTCCACAGTTTCCAAATTAGGAATCCTTAGTTTGCTTGCTACACAAGATTTAGATTGCCACACTCTGTAACTTGTTATAGAAGAAACTATATTTTTCAACCTTGCGTATGACCAAAGATACGTCTTCAAAAGATAAGTCTGGATCTTATCTTCCTTCTTCTCAATATCTGGTGTTTTCAACAGTTATGATGTTACATCTCCATGTAGAGCATTATTTTCTTTACATCACATACTTCATCACTCTTGATTCAGATTTCCACACATCTATCTCACAAATGTCCCGCTCCCACCAAGATATTTGTCAACATCTGTATGCATCTCTTAACAATGAATCAACACTTCATATAATCACCAGATAATGTTGCCACACATCCTAAACTAGTGAATATTAATATGTGCTCAATATTGACATTCAACTCATATTTTAGAAATAGTACATTAGAAAAATACTTAGCTCCTGACAGAGTATATGAATTTGGTATTCAAGATACATACTAATAAGTACTTAGCCTCCCGTCAAAGTACCTACCAGTTAGTCAGCTAGAATTATCTACTCACATTAGATGATCTTGACTGATTACTTCTTCACACTTACACTTACTTCCATGCAACAACACATATTTTCATGACTGAAGACATTTAATATGATGTTCCAACATCAAATACAACATCATCCATTATAGTATGGTTCTGAGGGTAATATCCATACTAACACATTCAACACTTGTGGGGGGAACATGGAAAGCACAACTAGCATCAGCTGATCAAATATCAGGATCAGACAATCAACATAACTAGGGGATACCATGAACCACGTCTCAATAAGCTTTTCTTCAGACTTCCATTCTGACTTTGAGATGATAGATACCATTTTCTGTACCTACAGAGGAGATTCCCTCTACTAGGTTTTTGGAATAAACTTACTTAGGCATGACACAAAATAATATGTGGATTCTTCAAAGAGACTTGTCTCCCTTGATTCTTCAAGACAATACCCATTCAAGTCAATATATCACAACATCATGTCTTACCTTATATAATAGGTAGTCATAGCAACACTGGGGACCATTGAATACTGTGGTTGGATCACAGTTCTCCCCTTATGATCTATGATCACAAATAAAATCCCAATAATCTGGTTCCTTTGATAAGAAGGATCTTCCAGATATAAGCTCATCTTGTTTTCACATAAATGGGCTGTAGAAGATACCTTTATGAGTCCTTTTAGTACATTGAGCAAACTTCTATACTCCCATAAGTCTTGGTCAGAAATTAACGGACACCTGTAGTAGATAAATTATTGATTGTGTCCTGATTAACTAATACAAAGAAGATGTCTCCTCTTCCAGATCAAGAGTAGGTTCCAAACATAAATGTTCAACAAATTCTTCTTTAGCACCCATAAACATCTGTTCTTCAACTAGTAGTTTCATACCTGCTGAAGCAATGTTCTAATATCCCATAAAACATCAGTTCCATCTTCTTGGAACACACTATCCTTGATAATCTTCAAGGTCTTCAAAACAATATGCAGATGTGCAAGAGAATCATTGATCAGTTGATTCTCATTAACTTCATTAATAAATGTCTTTATGAGTGAACTTGAGAAAGATCCCAAGTGTCTTTGACACTTTTAATGTAGTTGAAAAATTATCTTCCATATATTCTGTTGAGAGAATAATAACCCTAGAATCCTTCTTGTACTTTAAGGGTTACATCAAAAGCCATGCAGCAGAATACAATAATACTTCAACAGAATTTACACACACTGCTTACCCTCCAATTTAAGCATCAACATGGAAACTTAGGATTAAAAATAAATCAATCCTAAATCCAATAGCATTTCACCAAGCTATAGACAAGACACATCCAATACCATAACCATAAAAGTGCTTAAACACACATAAGCTCAAGAGTTGCGTTATCAATATCTTCACTCCCGCATGAAGATTTTGACAGTTTTTCTCTTTTGCTAAATAATAGTTGAACAATAATCCTTGAATTAATCCAAGGTCTTCACTCCCGCATGAAGCCTTTTACTTTAAATTTATTTTGGTCAACTTTATCATCTTCTTTCATTAAGAAGGTACAATAATTCTGGTCAGGTTTCAATACATGCTAATCTTCCATAAATAGGTCCATCCTCCACTTCAAGGGACCATAAAATATGAACACGCCTTGTTCAAAAAAATCTTCTACCATGTACACAACCAGAAAGTATACTCCTTAGGATCTCATCTAGAAACAGACAGGATACCAGCTCTGATACCAATTGAAATTCTGGTATAGCAGCAGACTGAGATGTTCTATAAGGATGTCGAGACATCTGATCTGACATTAAAACTAAAACAGACAAGGTAGAAGTAATAAAAAAATCAATGCAGGAAACATAAAGAACACAACATAATTGTTAACCCAGTTCAGTTCAAACAAACCTACATTTGGGGGCTACCAAGCCAGGAAGAAGACTCCACTATTAGTAGTATTATTTTATGTAAACAACCTCTGGTTTACAGATAAACAACCTTTGGTTTGCCTAATCACTACCCAATGAAACCTTTATCTTAGAACACTATCTAAGACAAGAGAACATCTACTCACTCCCTAGTGATACCTAACTGTTGCAAACCCCTGCAACAATAACAACCTATTTGAAGAACACCTCTTCAAATAACAAAAGAAGTCAAACTCGTGACACACATATACTTGGAATTTCTTCAAAGATTATTCCAAAAACACAACTCAACTCATTGCTCACAACTTCTGAGTGAGTAACAAAAACCTTTTACCTACGGGCTTTGAGGTACAAATCAATGACCATCCCACAATCTAGGTGGTTTACACACATGGCTAACCCTAATGATTACATATTTTTATAATTGGCTAGCTTCCTAAAACTATGTTACAAAGTCCTTATTTATAACCTATTACCCAACAATATTTGGGCCTTCAAACAACACCATTTTTGCTATAACAAACTGCAAAAACAAGCTCTGCATAAAACAAACAGCAGAAAACTTCTGCTACAATCAAGGTCTTCAATCTGATTTTTCTCTGTAGATTCTGATTGAATCTTCTATACCTCCACATATTCCTTCAATTACACGCCACATAGGATGCATAATATCCTCAGAATATTCTGCACGACTTAAAATTGAACTATAACAAACTAATCAATTCAGTAGCGTGATGTCTGATGTCACGACATCTTCTTTGACATGTTGAAACTTGGTTCAATAGTGCATCGGAGGAAACCTACATCTTTTATACCTCAGCCAGAGATTCCGACGGGCTCCAGATTCTTCTAACCCGGTCTCCCGGCAACTATCAATACTCTCCAGCAGGATTTACGCGCAAGATCCCCAGTAGAGTACCCCTCTAGACTCTCCCCAGCAGGGTCTAGGTATGAGATCCTCAACAACGTGTTTCTCGGTCTCTACCATTCTCAAAAATATCTAGGCCCAAGACTTGGTCAGATAGTGCATCGGAGGAATCGAGGATATCTTTCTTCTCTTTCAAAGGCAGGGCTTTCACCCACTCGATCCCCAAGCAGAAGACATGAATCCTCAAGCAGAACACTTACATCTTCTTCAGGATGGATATGTTTTGAAACACTACAACATCTATCATTCATACATTTCTCATAAAGTCATAATATATGCATATATCATTCATATACATTGTCATGCATCATACTTTGCATAAGACTAACTACATTCTGTCAAAATTTCTCTTGTTTTCTCCAAAACAGGTGAAAGTCACCTCTGACACAAACAGGTCCAGGATTAAGACCCGAACCCAGACAGAAAAACTATCCGAACGACCACCCTCGCTGTTCTCCAATAGTGGATCCAGGATTAATACCCGAAGCCAGACGGGAAACCCTATCCGAACGATCACAGGTTATCCTCCGATAACAGGCGGTGGATCAATACCCGATGCACAACAGGGAAGGTATCCACATTTCGCCAACAACCCCCCCCCCCTCAGAGTAATCGACACGAAGATATATTCTGACTCTCTCTTATTATCAACAGCAACTACAGAGTCGGCGTACAACTCGGTTTCCCTGGATGGCATCTTAAGCCCATCTCCGACTACTTGTCAACAGTTCTCCACTTCCAGAATGCTGCATATTTGATTAAAAATCAATACAAATCAATAACTTCATTCAAAGATGAGCACGAAGTCTAACGTACGACTCCCTTCGGATGGCATCTTAAGCCCATCTCCATGCTCCTTCCAGGAGTGTCTACAGAGCCTAGCGTACGGCTCACTCCCCAGCATCGACCTTTCCAGATGGCATCTTAAGCCCATCTCCGACGATTCTCCTATTCAAACAACAATCTCGAGTCTAGCATACGACTCATTCTCCAGCGAAGTCTCCAACTTCTCCAAATGGCATCTGTAAGCCCATTCCCGCATCATCACCAACAACGAGTGCAAATTTTCAGGTGTACTCGAGTGTTCAATCATCTTCTACCTCCGGGTCACGAAAGGTGAGCATACCAATCTAACCCTTCCTGTACAAGAAGATTGAACAGGGGCAGCTGTCATACCCCAAAATTTGCCCACTCGGTACTAAGGTCAAAATTATTTTTAAACTTTGTTTTAAATTTCTTTTGGTTTATTACACTAATAATCCAGGGATTTTTATAAATATTCGTTCTCAAGGTCTATTTAAAAATATAATAATTTATTTCAAATTATTTGTATTTTTAAATATGACAAATACTCCGTCTACTTTCGGTTGCATTTTATTTGAATAAGAAAGATAGCACAATTGGTAAGGAGGTAAGCTTTATAAATGTGAGGTCATGGGTTTGAATCTCACATTTTGCACTTTTTTTTTGTTATTTGTTACTAACTTTCTTTCTTTTAAAATCTATTTTCAAAAATCATAAAATCATATTTTTATTATTTAAATACTAATTTTAATTTTATTATTTATGTATTTTTCAGAATGTTATTTTTACTTTTTTAATCATTTTATGCATTTTAGACCAAAATCAAAAAGGAAAGTTTTAAAGTCAATTTGTTCTTATTTTGGCATGTTTTCAAATCTTGGGAGCAAGTAAAAGAAATTAGGAAAATATTGATTAATTGATTAAATTACAAATCACAATTAAATGAAATTTTTTGAGTCATTGATCATATTTAATTTTTTCTATATTTGTTTAACCTAATACTTTGTTATAAATAGAAGCCAATTTTGATACAACAAAAGGGAGGACACCATTTTTTTTTCATTGCATATTTCCTACACTAACATTTTCTTTTCTTTCTACCAACAATCACCCACAAATTTCCACAATTTCTCTCACACATTTTTTCAATCTCTTTTCAAAGTTTCTTTTCAAATTGTATCTAGTTTTTGGCCGATGATTATCATATGAGGCATTCCTTTTATTTTATCTCGTTTGTTGTTCTAACCACGTGATGTTTATTTGAAGGTTGATTGTTTTTTTACATTTTATTTTTTGTATAACAAATCTCACGGTTTCACACTTACAAGCCATTTTTATTTATCATTTTAATTGAACCACTTTTTTTTTACGGTCCATATCTACCATTAGAAATACTAACTTTTTTTTTGATCTTGCATATTAAAAACCTTACAATTTACTAATATATTTCTACATGCATTTTTTTCTAATTTGTATTAGTGAAGTTTTTCTAACAAAACCATTTTTCACCATTAACAACATCACTTTTTTTCTAAACAAACTACAAACAACTAACATATCAAAAATATGAATGAAATCTATTTCGTACAGTTTGTCAACGGCAACAACTCAACCTTGGGTTTCGATCCGTGACAATATTCCTCCATTATCATTGATTTAATTTTGATTCATCTTTATGCTAGTGTTTTCTTTTCTTTTTTTGTGTCGATACTTTGTTTCAGGTTCAGAATTCATTTCGGCATCGATCCAGATTCAAAACTTTCAACACCTCCAGGGACCAAATCTTTTTTTTACCACTTTTCTCCTTCAATGTTTCTAACCTTTTTTTTTAATTTCTCTTTTCTTATTTTTATTTATTTTCATAAATTAATTTGACTATTTTCTAAAATCCTAAAAAATGTTTTAATTTTAGATTTAGGTTTCAAAAACCTTTATTTTAATTTTTGACACAAAAACATTTATTTTTTATTTTCATTTTCAATTATTTTTCTAATTAAATGCTAATTAACATAGATTTAGGATTTTTACATTAAAATCAATCTCAAAAAATACAAAAATATTTTTTCTTTCTTTTAATTAAGGTTACCAACCTAAAAAACATTTTCCTACTAATTTCCAAAACATTTTACTAACTTTATTCTGATTATTTATGATTATCTCGCATTTACAAATTCTAGAAAAGATGTATAGGTTGCAAATTTTTATTATGTAATAGCGTAGGATTTACTTTCCGCACCTTTACATTTCCGCCTTTACTTTCCGCACTCCTATATTATGTAACTGCCCCAAAGCCATGTAATAGCGTAGGACATTTACTTTCTGCACTTTTACTTTTCGCAATTTAATTTCCGCACCCTATAAACTGCTAATAATTAGGCGTGTATGGCAAGATAAAATTGAACATAGCTCACTCTAATTTTGCAAGAAAAAATATCTGAATCAACACACTCTTTCACACATGCACCCCTTAGGGTAATTCTCTCTCGTTGCCTTACGAATTCAAATGGTCAAGTCCCTCGAACGTAGAGGTATTCTAGCACCGTTGCCTTCAAAACAAATCATCATAGTCCCTTCGATACAAAGATCATAGACCCACGATGTCGCCTACGATTACATGATCTTGACCCTCGATTGTCGCCTACGAAAAATGATGATAGTCCCTTCGAATGTGCTAGGATACTTCCTACAAGTTGCTTTCTATGACCATCCGATGTCCCTTCGAATGTCCCTTTTACATCCAACGAATAGAGTTACCTACCAACTAATGGTATGGATAGCGCTATTCTAAAGGAACGTAAAACAATACAAAAACGACCAATTTTGAGCAGGTAATAAGACTTCTAGTTGCTTGCTCTATCAAAATACTTTTCACACAACACACTTTTGTCAAAGTTCAAACTCTTTTCAAAATGAAACATTTTCGAACACTTTGTATACATTCCTACATGAATCATTACAAAGTCAAAGCGAAATGCCTTTTCAAAATATTTTTGTCAAACACACAGAAAGCACATTTTTAAAGTGATCTAAGAGCAACTAAGAGCCCGTAGATAACTACGGATGGAAAGGGGTGCTAATACCTTCCCTTTTCATAACCTTCTCCCTTACTCAAAATCTAACAAAGGTCTTTTTCTGTACTTTTTACCTTCCCTTAATTGGATAAAAGAAAAGTCGGTGGCGACTCTTGCTATCCGCACATTTGCGATACAAAATCCTACAAAGTCAGTTCACCGTATTACACATATCTCATTCATTATTCCACTATTTTGCATGGTTCCAAGCTCATGGTGAACTTCATTGAGAGTTCTATCCATGGCTCCAAAATGCCAAAAAACGCACGAGTAGATTTTGAGATATTTGAATCAAAAGTGGACTGATGAGAAATTTTTATGCTCAGTTACCATTTTCAAGTTTGGTGCATGTTTGTGTTTGTTTTCCATAGATATTTCTTTGCACACTTCTAGCACGATTTTCTTATTATTTTTACTTCCAAATAAAGACAATTAACATAACCACAAGGCACAACTCCACTCACATAGTACATTACCATTTTTTGCAAACTTTTCAAATTTGAAAATTCTCATGAATTGTACTACTCAGTCAGCTCATAACTTAGTGCACCCCACACTTTGATTATACTTCCCATGTACTCACAAAAACGACTAGCAAGACACTCTCATGAGAAGTTAAACGCACGTCATAATGAAGGATGTGTTTTTTGATTTTTTTTGCAAAAAGGTTGCTAATGGATCTTTAGTGACCCAAGGCCCATTCCAACATCTTTAGGACTCTATTTATAACTCAATGCACGCATCCATTTACCAGACACATGCCCTAGCTGCAATAAAATCAGATATGAAAATTTTCTTCCCTTTCAAGTTTTCCTTCGAAGCTCCTTATCCTCCTATTCCATATCTCTTTTCTCCACTTATTACTCTTCATTGAATTTCAAAGGATCAAGAGAAGTGGTTTTCTTATTGTTCAAAGGCACCAATTGAGTTTATTTCTCAACTCAAGAGGTAACTTTCAAAACTCAAATCTCTATTTTCAGTTGGTTTTTGTTGAAATAAAGCATGTATGCGTGGGTATAGCTGGCCAAACATTAGGTTTGATGTTTATTTATGCTTGTTTTTAAGTGTGTTGCATAATATGAAGTTCTGAAAAATTTGCATATGGATGATTTTTGCAATTTTCGTGGCCTGATTTCTTGATGTATGGTTGATCTTTTTGAAATCTATGAGTTGCTTGTTGTTCCTTGCCATGTTGTCTTCGTTTTGTGCTTTGAATCACGAAAAATGGTTGAGAAATGAGTTAGTTACGAAGTCTACAAGTCAAGGTGATGGGTTTGGGTAGAATGCGAATTAGGGCAATCTTGAGGTTGAAGATGAAGTGAGGTGTCAGCGCGTGATTGGGCTATTTAAGTCTTAAAGCATTTTTATGTTATTTTCTTGTAATTAACTTGTCTAATTTTATTTTGCATTAAAAAATTGTCAAAAATTTATGAAAAAAATATTATAGGCTCTTTTCAGTCTCTAATATTTTATGGAATTTTTCTGAAATTATTTAAAAAATTTGATTGGTCAAATAAACTCTAAGATTAATTAATTTTGTTTTAATTAGTTTTTATTATAAATTCTTGAAAAAATGTGATTCCATCATAAAGAATTCCACAAAACTTTTTCTGAGCCCTTTGATTGGTTTGTGATGAGTCCCAGATTTTTATTCAATTAGTTTCTAATTTTTGCATAATTAATTAAATTTTGGCATTATATTGCATTTCATGCATTTTAATTATTATTAAAAATACTTTCTCCCATGCATAAACTGCATAAAAAATATTGTGAATCATTCTATCCATACACTTTGTATTTCTGAATTTTATTCCATAATTTTTCATTTTTTTCATAATAAGTAGTTTTCTTGTATTATAGCATTTCATGCATTTTAATTATCATTAAAATTATTTTTCTCCATTACAAAATTTCATAAAAAATATTTTGAATCATCCCATTCATCTACATTGCACTTATGAATTTTATTTTATAATTTTTCACTTTTGTGGCATACTTAAATATTTTTTGCATTAAATGTTTAATTTGAATATCATATTTTGCATTTTTATTATTTCTATCATTTTTCATGAATATAAAAAATCCCAAAAATACTTTTTAGGGTCCTCATAGTATTATTCTGATATTAGAATTGTGTTTGCGATTTATACCACCGATTTTATTTAATTTTGAATTTTGGGTTTGTAAATGCCTTTTTTAGGGTTCTTGTTGCTTGGATCACAAGTCTTGTATCATTTGGTGATCATTTAGAACTTATAAATGTCATTTGATTTTTGATTTGAATCCTTTAATGTCTTGAGTTTATTAAAACCATTTTTGTTTGAATTTATCAATTAAATTTCTATTTTTTGCCAACATACTTTGCAAAACATGTCTAGTTTGAGCTTCATCTCAACTAGTTTTGAAAGGTGAATTTCTATTTCAATTTTTTTAAACATTCAAGGATCCAAATTGATTGATTTTGACTTTTATTGGTGTTAAGTACTTCAAAATAATTTTATTTGGTTTTTATGAGTCATTTCTCCATTTTTGATTGATTTATCTAAATCTAGTCAACTTTGGTTACATAGGGTAGAAGATTTGTTTGACTAACTTCCCTTAAATTTTGAGACCATTTCTGTTTAGAATATGATAATGTAGTACCCTAGGGTCTTAGAATTGATTTTATTAAATTTTTAGGATTAAGTTCGCTATTTTTTTCCCACTGAGTCAAATTAGAGCTTCCAATTAGTGATCCTTCTAGGTTATACTAACTTGTTTGATTTTGTTTTCAACATGAGTGTTAGTGTTTTAAGTTGGCATTACTTTTTGGTAAAACTAGGCTATGACAATTTCTTGATAAATGTCATGACATTCAGAGATTGAAGATAAATCCTACTTGACAAGGATGTTTAAAGTACTTTCAGGAAAGCTAAAAGTCTTTGGAATTGAAAATATTCGATGTCATAATGATGTTATGACATGCGGTGTGACATTCTGCAGAATATGTTTTTCCGAGATTTTCGTGAAGTTTGTTGAGTGTATTATGCTTTTCATTATTAGATTGTATGCTCACGTGGCTGTTAGGTTAATCTTAGTTAAACCTAAATTGGTTGTTGATAAGACCAAGTTTTTAGGATTAATTAAGTGAACCCTAGCTATCTTTATGGAAGCCCAAAAACTGAAGTTTCAGGACTGCTTCTATAAAAGGAATAGAACCCTTACACTGCTGCTGCGCCTCTAGAATGTATTGAAGATTTAGCAGGTTGTTATTTGTGTAATTCTAGTTTCTCTTGTGAACCAAGCAATTATCAATTGATAAGTGCCTTAGACTAGGATTTGTTTGTAAGGGTAGTTTATCACTCAAAGCTTTGAAGCACAAGTGTTTGTCTCTTGATTAAAGCTTTGAAGCAAAATCAAGATAGTTTATTGAAGTGTGTCTTCACAATTCAATTAATCAATAGGTTGATATCACTGCTGTGATTAAGGGGGAGTGAGTAGGAACTCAGGTCTAAGTAGGACTTAGATTGAAGTTGCATTGGGTAGGTTTTAAGTGAAGGAGATAAACTGGTTGGTTTATTCCTAAATTAATTCTACTAATAGTGAATTTCCTCCCTGGCTTGGTAGCCCCCAGATGTAGGTGTTGTTGGACACTGAACTGGGTAAACAATTTATTGTGTTCTTTACTGCTGTATAAATTTATTGTGTGAATTGTTAACAGAGTGTCAGATACTGTGTCATAACATTCTCTGTGACATTAAGTATCTGTTGCCAGGAATTTCAATGAGTTGTGTTAATCTTTGTTACAAGACTTTGTTGCTGACTTGTTGACATATTTTAAGACTTGTAACATTTTTTTTCCAATTTTATAACCCATGCTTCTATTCCTTTGTCCAATTACTTTTTGTGCATGCATTAATGCTTTGTTTAGATTCTAAATATAAGGAATGCACTTGTGCAATCCATTAGGGACATGTTCTTATTTTCTTAAACCTAATTTTATTTGTTAGACTTGAGTTCATTATTGAACCATTAAAGTCCTTACAATTTTCTCATTTATTGTCCATTTTATGAGATAGATGCTCATGATCAAGGTTTAGGAGGTAGCTCTTGTGCACCACTTTGAAAATCTCATGTAAAGCTCTTTCAAATATGATCTATTTTGGTTCTAATATTTTGTGATTAGATTGATATCATACAATGCTCCTATGAGACTTGCTTGATATTTCATTGTCCACATATCATGGTGACAAGTTAGGAGTCACATCTTTTAGTTTTGACCTAATTGTACGTGTATGATTGCTTGAAGAATTTCATGTCCATTTATTGTTGTACTTGAATATTGTTTATTACCTCTCATTAATTTTATTTCTCATGCTCCAATGATGCATGTTTGAAATTTAATTGTCCATCCATCATGGTGACAAGTTAGGAGTCACATCTTTTAGTTTTGACCAAATTGTATGCGTATGATTGCTTGAGGACTTTCATGTCCACTTCTTTGATGTTTGAACTTTGGTTTCAAACCTATTCTTTATCTTATTTTTTATACTTATTTGAACCATAGAGATACATTTCATTGTCATCTATTTTTGGTATCATGTGAAGCTAAATTGGTCTCTTTGTTGTTGTTTTTTTTAGTTTAGTTCTTTAATATTTTCTCATGAGCTCTTGTGCTTTGTCTCTTTATGGTTACTCAATGTTTACTTAGTGCTGTATATAGTACATAAAATTTGAGAACCATAATTTAGATCTTCCATGATCACCTTCTCTTTAGTGCATTAGAGACTATACTTCCATATAATGTCATGACACTATAACTTGTTAATTTGATAACATGAATTAAAGTTTCCTTGTAAGATCATGATGGATACTTATAATATGGATATTCCACTGCCCTAGTACTTATAAGTATCAATTATTTTTTTCACACTTGATTTATATCATCTATCTTGATTTAGACAAGTTTTTTTTCCATCTCTTGTGATGTTGATAATCAATTAGGTGACTTGTTTTGTGTATTGAAGTTGCTTTTCACACTTCATCACACACTTTTGGGATGCATGTTTATGTTTTCTTATGATACGTTGTTTGTGAATTTTTATGAAGATTGTGTATATGATATGAATGTGTTCTTACCATGTTAACCACTGAATTTCATGTCTTGATATCTTCTAAAAGCTCATTTCTCTTCATCTATGCACTAGTATGCTTCATTTGATTCTTAGATGCATTATAGGCCAAGTTCTTGACTAGTTTTTGTACTAGTGTTGTGTAGGTGCTCTTTTGAGTTGCTTGTAACTTGTTTGTGTCTAACATGAGTCTTACCCCATCATGTGTTTCTTATGATCCCATACTTATGTGACACTTAACACAAGTATGCTCAAGCACACACACGCGCACACACCTTTGCCCGCACTTGTATGAATTGAATGTGTTTTCCTTAAGTGTTTTGTTTGTGAGTCTTTCTTATGCATGTTTGTATGCTTTGATTGATGTATTGATGTGTTTTCTACTGTATTGTATGTATCTTGAAATTTCATGGTTCATTTATTTCCATCTTTTCCTTTTCTTGGCTTCTTTTGACTTGTAAACGCTTTCTAGGTCAAAATTTCAACTAGTTTTTGTACTAGTGTTGTAAGTGTATCTTTGTGATATTTTCTTTGTGAATTGATTGTGAATTCTTCTATATGATGTTGCTACCGTAATAAATTCATATTGACACCTTCTTTGCATGTTATACTCTGTAACACGGTGGGAGAACTGACTTGTTCGTTTTGCGTTTTATCGTAAATGTTGCGGATAGCAAGAGTCGCCACTGACTTTTATTTATCCAATAAAGGGAAGGTGAAAAGAATAGGAAAAGACCTTCGTTAGATTCTGAGTACGGGAGGCAATTATGAAAAGGGAAGGTATTAGCACCCTTTCCATCCGTAGTTATCTACGGGCTCTTAGTTGCTTAGCTCACTTTTGAAAAATTGCTTTTTGTGTTTGTGTAGTTTGAAAAGACATTTCGCTTTGACTTCGTAATGATTCTCGTTGGAATGTATATGAAGTGTTCGGAAATGTTTCGTTTGGAAAATGTTTAACTTTGTAATGATTCTCGCTGGAATGTATACAAAGTGTTTTTGAAAATTTTGAAAATAGTGTGAGGTGTGAAAAAGCATTTTGATTGGAGAAAGAAATAGAGTCTTATTTACCTACTCAGAATGGTCGTTTCAATGTTATTTTCCTTCTCCTTTAGAATAAGGCTATCCATATCATTAGTTGGCAGGTAACTTTATTCGTTTGGATGTGAAGGGACAATCGAAGGGTCATCGTATGATCATAGAAGGAAACATGTAAGGATACCTTAACAATTTAGTAGGGACGATCATCACTTATTCGTAGTCAACAATCGACGGACGAGATCAGATATTTGTAGGAAACATCGAGGGTCATCGAGGGACTATGATATTTATATCGAAGGGAATATGATAACGTTATTCATAAGCGTCTTTACTAATGGTACCCTTACGTTCGAGGAACATGACCATGGTATTCGAAAAGCAACAAGAGAGGATACCTAAGGGGGTTGCATATGTGAAGGAGTGTGTTTGATTAAGATATTTAGTCTTGACTTAGAGTGATCTAGGATTTCTTTTAGTCTTGCCATAAAAACCCTAGTTACTAACAGTTAAGCAGTTAATATGTACAGAAAGTAAAAGTGCGGAAAGTAAATGACCTACGCTATTATATGGCTTTGGGGCAGATACATAATATAGGATCGAAAAGTAAAGGCAGAAAATATAAATCTATGCTATTACAGAATAAACCTTGCGACCTATACATCGTTTCTAGAATTGTAAATGCGAAATAGTAAACAAATAATCAGAATAATAAGAAAATTTTTAGTGGAAATGTTTGGGAAATTAGTAAAAATGTTTTTAGGGTTAGTTAACCTAATTATAAGAAAGAAAACATTTTTTTTGGAATTTTGTGGATTGATTTTAGTGAAGAAAAACCCTAATTCTAATTACTTAGTATTTAATTAGAAAAATAATTTAAATGTGAAGAAAAAGAAAATATTTTTTGTGTCAAAAATTAAATAAAGGTTTTAGAAACCTAAATGTAAAATTAAAACATTTTTTAGAGTTTTAGAAAATAGTTTAAAAATTAATTGAAAAGAAATTAAATTGGTTAGAAAATTGAAAAGAAATAGAAAAAGTTAGAGAAAACAAGTTGTAAAAAAATAGGAATGGTCCCTGCAGGGCTTGAACTCAGGACCTTGAGATCATTGGCACAAAACTTAGCCACTCATCCACGCGCCATTGGTGTTAGGAACACGCCTCCAAAAGCATGTATGTGTTACCTGTGTAAAATCAGAAATTGTGAAAATAAATGGCAAAAGACAGGTTTGAACCAGCGACCTGATAGAGAGAGGGACATAGCGCGCACATGTGTTACCACTGGGGTGGTGATACATCCACTCATTTTACTGAAAGCATAAATATATAAGTGTTATAAAAATCAGAAAATTATAACAACCAAAAAACGCTCGCATGTGGGACCCTGAATGTTTGAACGAACGAATTAGAACGTGCCACGCTTGTCCTCGCCGGTCTAAACGTTCAAACCACCTTCCAGGGTGGTCAACTTCGTCTTCTCCGACGAGGTTGAATTTCAAACCTACAATAAAACCAAATTAAAAAGCAAAAGAGGATCTACCCCCTAATTTGACACCTGTTAATCGATTGGTGGTGTCCGTTTGGTCTGAAAGTCCCTGTATATGGAGATACGAAGCTTGCAGTTCACTATGCCCTAGCCATGGTAGATGGCTATTTAGCCATCAAAGCTCATCAATGATTGCCCAGATCTGTTCCATGACATCTTATGAACACATTAGAATTTTTAGTTTCAATTAAAACACATTAAAAAACGAAACACAAATTCATGAAAAATATGCATTCGGAGATTCATGGCATGCACGTTTCAGGGACTTTGGGCCATGGATAATGATCCATTCTTACCCTACTATACCTCAGGAGCACGATGGAGTGCTTGGAATTGCTTGAGGAGGGTTGGAAATGTGTAATCGATGGTGCAACTTTGTTGGAAATTTTTGAGCAAGAACCCTACTTTCTTGGTTGCCTCCATTCATTCTCTCTATGCCCGATCTTGTAGTGTATATATAGGGGAGTGAAATTAGGTCAAGACTTGAATGTAAATATATTGCTTTGAATACCAAAATATTTGATTGAAATTTTTTATCAAATCTTTCCAAAAATGGCTCAATCTTGCCTTAATGCCTCTTGTACGAATTTGACAGCTTGTGATGAGCTATCTTGGATCTCAAGTCATACAAATACTAAGCCCAACTCACCTTATCTTTTATTTTTATATTTTATTTAATTAAATTTGAATTTTAGCCATTTAAATCAAAAATAAATTAAATATATAAAGAATAAGTTTGGATCATAAAAACTTAGGCCCATGTAGAAAAAATTTGAATTTGCTAAGTATTTCTCTTCATGCACTTCTTCAAAAATGTCAAACTTGCACAACTTGTATCTTGCTCAATTTTCAATATTTTGAAGTATTCTTGGACTTTTTAGAAAGATCAAGATGTCCTCTAAACATTATTTTTTGTTTCATATTCATTGAAGTTTCCATGTTCATATACACTTCTTTGCAAAAAGATGACTTTTTGTTGACTTTTAGAAGGACCTATAATGTCTTGATCCATAACTCTCAAATGAAGCATTTTTGGCCAAAGCTTGTGAGATATGAAGTTGTAGAGAATTGAATTCTATTTAAAATGATCTTTGGTGGAAAAATTTCTGATAAAGTATGTGAAAGTTATGGCTGGTCAAAGTTCTATTGACTTTTTGTCCAAAAACCCTAATTTGGAAACTTTGACTTTTGATCAAATCTTGAGTTTTCTTGATGAATCATGATCAACCTTTGATCAAATGATGAATGTGACTTCAAAATATTTATCTTAACCAAACATAATGAAGTTTGATTGTATGTTGACCACAATTGACTTCTTGTCCAATACAACTAATTTTCAACCATCTGAGCAATTGACTAAGCAAACTTGAGTTGTGAGGCTTGAAACTTGACATGGTGATACCTTGAGACATATGAGGAGGTATGATGACCACTTTAGGCATTAGAAATTGACTTTGTCTTGAGAGGAGAAAAACCCTAATTATGGGTCAACCCTTGAGGAGTTCTTGAGTATATAGAGGTGGATTGTCTTGAGAAATAGGAGGGAAAATTTTGGGGTATAACATACTCACACACTTATACTCACTTCAATGCACACGATTGTTGCATGTTTATGCACTCTTGTAGAATTTTTTTATTCATGAATTTTTGTGGCTTTGTATTGAATGATGTAAATGAAATATTAACATGTTAGCTACTGACTTTTATGTCATTTTATCTTTTAATTATCCCTTCATCTCATCTATGCTTAAAATATCACGCAATTTGCTTTCCGTATGCTTTTAGGACTAGTTTTTATCCAATTTGTACTAACTTTGCATGTTTGTCTTCATAGTGATGTTTGATGCTTGATTATGGTTTATATAAGCTTTGTATATGTATGGTGTGTCTACTGACCTCACTTCACATGACACTTTGTATGATTATTGACTCACTTGTTTCCACTTCATCTTCTTCTTCTTCTCTTTCTTTTCACTTGTTGGTGCTTGGTTTGTGTGCTTTTGCTAAAGCATTCTGCTTGTTTCATCCCCTTTTCTCATTTGGTTTTATAACCAAGATGATTTATTTTATAGATTTCCCTTAGGATCATTCGATTAGGTTAGTTATCGAGTTTAGACATTAGGTTAACTATCCATGCATGCCAACATTAGGTAAATAATCTAGGTAGTCTCACTTGTTTATACCCATAACCTAGGAACAACTTTGTATGATAATAATTAGGATTTAGAAATAAGTTAGTTGCCCTTAGCTATTTTACCTTTATCCTTTTTGTATCCCTAAAATTAAAACCTTGTTTTATCAAGTGCATTAAAGTATTTTAACAATATGAAACTTTTTCTAAAGTAAAAGATACAAACGAATTATTTTTAGGATGTTTTGTCATCCCGTTGTTGATGTTTCATCGACCCGTCTACTGATGTTTTGTCATCCTGCCTGTTGCTGATGTTTCTCCATCCTGTTGCTGATGTTTCATCGTCCCGTCTATATCGGATGTCTCGTCACTATGGAGGTGTTTCGTCATCATTGTTGTTTCGTCTTCTAATCTAAAAAACAAAAACCAACCAAAAAAAGTTATCCGAACTACAGCGCTTTGACTTTCCCATTACACGAGGGAATACATAGGCATCCTGTCATGGGGCTTGATCGAGCAACCTTTGTAAATATTTTCTTCTTTTCCCCGTGTTTTCTTTCTTCTATTTCTTTATTTCTTCTTGCATGCATTATACCTTATATACAAATATAGTTATACCTTTACACCCATTAGATAAAAAGTAAAAGCGGATACTGTAGAGTACTACGGACGTGTGGGGTGCTAATCCCTTCCCCTCGCGTAACAGACTTCCTTACCCGATCTCTCGGTCGCAAGACCGTTATTTCTCCCTCTCAGGTTTACTCAATGTTTACCTTTCCCTCTCGGTGGGATAAAAAACGTTCGATGGCGACTTCATTGATATATAGTTATATTATTTGATTTTTCGGCTGGTTGTTTCAGCTGGTGGCTTCACTGGGGACAGTTGACCTATTGTTGGTCCGTTTAGAAGTCGATCCTAGATTTTGTTTTCTTTTATTTTGGGTGTTTTATTGTTTTGTTTATTGCTTTATAGCTTGTTGTTATTATTTGTATATATATATATATATATATACTTGTACATGTTTGCATGTATTTGCATCTGGATCTGGCTATATTATTTTGTCTACTGTTGTGCTGTTGTTTTTTTTGGTGGGTGGGAGTTACAAGAGGTAAAAGGCCCAATACCCCGGCCAATGCACTATAGGTTAGACGAATACTCATCGAATCCCGTGTTCTGTTGACACGTGCAAGGAGGCATAAGATACCACAATCAGACGAGGTTCGATTGATGGTACTGTCGCCCTACATCCTTTGTGCAGATGGTGCAGTATTTGATAAAGAACTATAAACTCTGTTTATCATTTGATACCCAGTTGCATCTAGAATTACCCATGAGGTTGGTTTGGGAAAGGTACATATGCCGATTGTTGTTATTTGGTTCTCTGATGTTCGGAAGTATTCTGAGTTTTTTGGTCCTGTTACATGTGGAAATTGGTTCTATTATCAGCACAGCAGTGTTCCATAATGGAGCTTTGATCCTATTGCATTCATGAAACATTTTACAAACTTCACTTTTTATAACATACATGTTTATTATTTCCATGATTACTAGTCTCTGAGTCTTGTTGTTGGGCCACCTTTAAAGATGGATGTTGATGGAAGAGGTAACTGCAGATATCATGTTATCTACAAGTTTACCGAGCCGTCTCTCAATGGTCTTCTTCAGTTAACCAAGAAGTATTCCGCTGATAATGATGCAGTCTTCACCAAAGATTATGGAAGGATTTTTTCATGTTTGAAGTCGCCTCTTAATGAGTACCAAAAGGATGCTCTCCAAGCTCTGCTGCAGTTTTACGATCAAAGTTTGAGATGTTTTATGTTCCCTGACTACTAATTGGCACCAACCTTGGAGGAATTTCCTACCATCTTGAATGTTCCTATTTCACCTCGAGTTCCTTACCACACTTCTATAGTGAAGCCTAGTGTTGCTCAAACCGCTGCTGCCCTATGTTTAGGAGAATCCATTGTTTATGACAACCACATGGGGAAGGGTTTAGTTTATGGTTATCACTTGAGTTTTCTATTGAAAGAATCTAATGCTATGGCTGATAAGAAAGATTGGAATGGCTTTAATTCTATTTTAGCTTGCTGTATTTATGGGATGGTGTTGTTTCCCAATGAGGTCAAATTTGTTGATGAGAATGTTGTTTCTTTATTCTTGCTGAAGAATCCCGTGCCAACTCTTTTGGGGGATGTTTATCATTCTATACATTCTTGAAGCTACAAAGGGAAAGGAGGTGTAGTTCATTTTTGTGCTCCTTTACTTTATCGTTGGTTCAGAGGTCATCTTCCTCGTCATGGTGCTTTTGTTGATGCTCAGCATACTATGAAGTGGGCTTCTAGGTTGATGGGGCTCAAATCCAAAGACATTGGTTGGTATAAGCAAGATTTGTCTAGGATGGAAAGTACAGATGCGATCATGCATTGCGGTGAATTTTCAAATGTGCCTCTCATGGGCATAAGAGGTGGCATTAACTACAATCCGACTCTTTCTTGAAGGCAGTTGGGGTATGCTTTGATGGGTGCGCTTGAAGATGAGTTAGTGAAGGAAACATTATTTTATGATATGCCTGACAAGAATGATGGGATGAAGAGAGCTATTCAAGCTTGGGGAGTATTCACTATGAAGGAGGACAATACTTTGGAAGAAAGGATCTAACTGCTTACGCACCTTATATCCGATGGATTGAGGAAAGAAACAAAGATCGCCAATCCATTGTTTATGACAACCACATGGGGAAGGGTTTAGTTTATGGTTATCACTTGAGTTTTCTATTGAAAGAATCTAATGCTATGGCTGATAAGAAAGATTGGAATGGCTTTAATTCTATTTTAGCTTGCTGTATTTATGGGATGGTGTTGTTTCCCAATGAGGTCAAATTTGTTGATGAGAATGTTGTTTCTTTATTCTTGCTGAAGAATCCCGTGCCAACTCTTTTGGGGGATGTTTATCATTCTATACATTCTTGAAGCTACAAAGGGAAAGGAGGTGTAGTTCATTTTTGTGCTCCTTTACTTTATCGTTGGTTCAGAGGTCATCTTCCTCGTCATGGTGCTTTTGTTGATGCTCAGCATACTATGAAGTGGGCTTCTAGGTTGATGGGGCTCAAATCCAAAGACATTGGTTGGTATAAGCAAGATTTGTCTAGGATGGAAAGTACAGAAGCGATCATGCATTGCGGTGAATTTTCAAATGTGCCTCTCATGGGCATAAGAGGTGGCATTAACTACAATCCGACTCTTTCTTGAAGGCAGTTGGGGTATGCTTTGATGGGTGCGCTTGAAGATGAGTTAGTGAAGGAAACATTATTTTATGATATGCCTGACAAGAATGATGGGATGAAGAGAGCTATTCAAGCTTGGGGAGTATTCACTATGAAGGAGGACAATACTTTGGAAGAAAGGATCTAACTGCTTACGCACCTTATATCCGATGGATTGAGGAAAGAAACAAAGATCGCCATTGGCCGTTTGCTATAGAAAAACCATGGTACCCTCAAGAACCTGATCAACCTGATCTAATACCAAAATGGGATTATATGATGATTAAAGCTAGGAATAAACAACTTCTTGAAGAGCGTGAAAGCATGGTAGTGAAATGTCTCGTCGCCACCCAAGAGAACAATCAGTTGGCTCATAAGCTCAAGAAATTTGAGGGAGAAATGTATGATGCTACAAGGAAGAGGTCTAGGTTCGAAGGCAAAGTGGTGTCTTTGGAATATCACATGAGAGATATAGAAGAGATTGAGAAGAAAAGTAGAGATTCCAAAGTTGAATTGGAGAAGAAGCATAAAGCAAAGGTCGGAATCCTATAGAAGAAGATTCTATAGGAGACTACTCAAAGATCAGCATTCAAAGATCAGCTCAGATAGAAGGATATTCAGTTATCTTCAGTAATAGAAGAAATTGGGCAGCTCAAGATCCAGTTGGAAATTCAAGAATCCGCAGGCTTTCCTATGCCAGACTTTTAGGCTTGTTATTTTGCTTTATGTTTAAAAAAGAGAATCACCATCAAGCTTGTTGATGGGTTTCCTCATCTTTACATTTTATTGTCAGAATCTTTAGTTTTCTGTTTGTAATATTGTTTGAAGTACTTTGTGGAACTATTTGTATCTTTATTTTCTTTATTTTAATGAGATTTGGTTCAATCGGTGTTCATCACTCCATCTCGTGCTCTTGCCCAAAAATTCGGCTCCGAGTATTAGAATATTGGAAATATAAACATGTCATTGCATGCATTGCATATATTCACGCATGTACATACTTCATGCATAACAGGTCTTTGGTTGGTGTTCTTATTATGACTCTACCTTTATTATCAGAGAGTTCAAGACGACAATTCATCGCTACTCTACCCGAGGAAATTTTCTGAGGCAGATGGAGCAAGTACAAGCAGAGCTGGCTGAGTTGAGGACTTAGATGGCTATGCAGATGACTCAATTCATGGAAGCAATCACGAATTCAAACCTAAGGCAGGATGAGTTGGCTGCTCTAGTCAACAATCAGAATCGCAATCAGGTTGACATTGAGAAGCAAGGGTTGTATGCTGATATTTTTGTTGGGAAGGGTAACGTGCAAGACCAATCTTTCGTGAATCTTCATGGACCGCAAGGAAATTCGTTTGATCAACATTATGGTAACCAGGGGCAGTTTCCTCCTCCTCCAGGCTTCCATCTCATGGGGAATCGTAGGGGTAATCCAGTTATTGTGAGGGGTCATCAGGAGCATGATCATGACTACGAGCAAGATGAAGATGGTTTTTCTGTGTGTTTTGAGCGAGATTTCCCTATTTAAGACAAGAGGTGTCGTCAGTTGGAGGAACGTTTAAAGGCTGTTGAAGGAGAGGATATTTTTGGCATGGATGCTAATGACCTGGGGTTGGTATCAGGGATGAGGGTTCCCCCAAAGTTCAAACCTCCAGTGTTTGAGAAGTAAAATGGTTCATCTTGTCCGGTGACTCATGCCATCGCTTACTTTAGAAAGATGTCAGTTCATACTCACGATTAGAGGTTGTTGATTCATTATTTCCATGACAACTTGACTGGTGCATCCTTGGAATGGTATATGAAGCTATAGAGGACCCACATTCATTGCTAGAATGATTTGGTCCGTGATTTTGTTAAACACTATCATTACAACAAATATTTGGCACCCAATCGTACCCAGCTGCAAAATCTGTCACAAAGCCCAAATGAATCTTTCAAGGAATATTCGTAAAAATGGCTCGAGTTGGATGCAAGAGTTCAACCTCCCCTGTTAGAGAGAGAACTAATTGATATGTTTATTAATACTCTGCAAGGTCCCTTATACGACCGTATGATTGGCGCTACATGTGCAGGATTTGCTGAACTAGTGATGGCTGGAGAGAGGATAGAGGTTGGTATGAAAATAGGAAGGGTTCAAGTTAGTGGTTCTGAAGCCTCTTCAAGTGGAAGTAAAAAACCATTTGTTGCTCACCCTAGAAAGAGGGAGGGAGATACTAGTGATGTTTATGCTTATAGGGGAGTAAATAGAATACAACGTCCACAACATATCAACACTGTATCTATTCCTACAAATGCTCCTCAACAACAACAACCACAACAACCAAGGCAACATAATGCACCAGACAAAATAATAATTATCAACAAAGGAAGCCAAGGAGATTTGATCTGTTACCAATGAGCTATGCCCAAGCCCTTAAGCATCTACTTGATATGAAATTGATTAATTTGAGGTAAATGCCTACTAACCCTGATCGCTGTCTAGCCAATTATGATGCAAATGCAATATGTGAGTTTCATTCTGTCGGTTTAGGCAATTCGATTTAAAATTGTTATGCTTTGAAGTGTAAGATCCAATACTTGCTTGATTCCAAGGCTATCCAATTTGACGCTATGGTTGGAACAAAGTTATTCAACATCATATGCCACCACATGATGGCGCAACTGTTAATGCTATCATTGAGGATGGCGAGTGGTTGAACTTGGTTATAGATGTCAATCTGTAATACGGTGGGAGAACTGAGTTTGAGATTTGTTTTGCTTTTTATCGTAAATGTTGCGGATAGCAAGAGTCGCCACCGACTTTTCTTTTATCCAATTAAGGGAAGGTGAAAAGAACAGAAAAAGACCTTCGTTAGATTAGTAAGGAGAAGGTTATGAAAAGGGAAGGTATTAGCACCCCTTTCCATCCGTAGTTATCTACGGGCTCTTAGTTGCTTCTAGCTCATCTTGAAAAAATTGCTTTCTGTGTGTTTGACAAAAATGTTTTGAAAAGGCATTTCGCTTTGACTTTGTAATGATTCATGTAGGAATGTATACAAAGTGTTCGGAAATGTTTCGTTTTGAAAAGGAGTTTGAACTTTGACAAAAGTGTGAGGTGTGAAAAGTATTTTGATAGAGCAAGCAACTAAAAGTCTTATTACCTACTCGAAATGGTCATTTTCGTGTTGTTTCGTTCCTTTAGAATACCTTATCCATACCATTAGTTGGTAGGTAACCTTATTAGTTGGATGTAGAAGGGAGATTGAAGGGACATCGGATGGTCATAGAAGGCAACTTGGGAAGTATCCTAGCACATTGAGGGACGATCATCACTTTCGTAGGCCAAGCGAGACTCATCTATCTATGAAGACTGCTAGGATACCTACGTTCGAGGGACTTGACCATTTATTCGAAAGACAACGAGAGAGAATTACCCTAAGAGGGTGCATGTCTGAAGAAAGTGTGTTAAATTCAGATATATTATCTTGGAATTAGAAGTGATCTACGTTCATTTTTATCTTACCATACACGCCTAATTACTAGCAGTTTATAGGGTGCAGAAAGTAAATTGCGGAAATTAAATGTCCTACGCTATTACATGGCTTTGGGGCAGTTACATAATAGGAGTGCAGAAAGTAAAAGTCCTAATTAAACTATTACATCCCTTGAGCAGTTACATAATATTGGAAAAAGAATGCGAGAAGATAAATCCTAACTATTACAACCTGTAAGCAGATACATAATAATCAGAAAATATAAGAAACTCGCATAAGAGAAAAGAATGTTAGTAAAAATAAGATTTTTGAACGAGGAAAAAGATTTTAGGTTAGTAATATTGATTAGATGATATAGAAATTTTTTGGGAATTTTCTGGGTCGATTTTGATATGGAAAAGCACTTAGAAGTCAATTTAATGGTTAATTAACAATTAATTAAAATATGCATGCAAAAATACTAATTTTTATGTCAAAAATTAAATAAACATTTTTCTGATTAAAATGCAACAGGAAAATATTTTTGGTGATTTTTAAATGCATGAGAAAAATATTTGAAGAGAAAATAAATTAAAAGGAAAATAATATGAAAAGAAATAAGAAAAAGAGTTAGTTTTCAAAGTTGTAAAAAATAATTGTCACTGCCAGGGATCGAACACAAGACACTGCCTTCTCACAAGAGTTATATTTGAAATTTCTTATTTTTTTCAAACTTCATGCCATTTTTTCACCTAGTTCCATTTTAAATTGGAAAAAACCCAAAACATGAAAGTTGTAGCTTGTGAAACAAGCTTTCCAAAATGTCCAAGAACTCTCAAATCCATGGAGTCTAGCTATACTTTTGAAATTGAAACATAAGGCTCCATGAACTTGATTTTTCAAAAGTCAAAACTTCAATTATAGGTCATTTTTTAGATTTCTTCATCTAGAAGCAACACAACCTTGCCAAATGGATCATTGAGCTGATAAATATCAGCTAGAGGTAATAATTGAGAGATATGGATCATGTTGTAAAAATAAGAACATGGTTAAAAAAGGAAACTTCCTTTTCCTTTACAAATGTCTTTCTTACCCCTTAAGGTATCCTTGATTCACCAATTGCCATGTACTCTTGCCTAACATTTCAGAATCTTTTGGCCTATAAATAGATCATATTTCAAGTCCAAAACCACACCAAAGCAATGCAAATGCATGCTTTCTCTCTTCTTACTTAAAAATCAAGAAACATAGTGATATTTGGGAAACTTTGCATTTTGAAAATTTGTGAAGAAACTTTGAAATCTTTGGTGTCAAACATGTTTCAATATCACTATCAAACTTGTTCAAAACTTAAAATCAACATAAACTAGGCTAGAAATCAGAATTGCATTTCATGTTTTTTCAAACTTCCAAAACTGCCTAAGAGCTCGAATTCATGGTTTTAATGGAGCAATTTGTGATCTAATCATCCTAACACCTTCCATGTACCCCATAGACATGATCCAGATCCATTACAACAATCTGTAACAGCTCAAAACACGAATTCGAGTTTCTATTTTCAGTTGATGCAGGTGGACTTGGCTGGAGAGTTCCAGGTTGATTCAAGAAGTGCAGACCATCCATTTAGCTTCCATACATGCCGCTGATGCTCAAATGATCATGAAACAAGCTCTGGAAACACTCTTGCATTGAATTCGATCTCCACTTAAACAGGTTAGAACACGAACTGTGATATCCATATTCTTTGAACTTAAACAAAAAAACTCTTGGCGATCTCTTTCTGCACCTAACACGATCATAAGCCCTCAAGAAAATCAAAGAATCATCAACTATGCATCATTTAATTTGAAATTTTCAGTTTAGGGTTCATAGTGTTCTTCAAAACTTAAATCATTCTGGGCTTAAAATAAATACAATTAACAAGTACCATCGTGTTCGTTGTTCAAAATCGAGCAAGTTTGATTTTTACTTCATCCAATTTCGTTGAGAAACAAGGATTGTAGCTGGGTTTGAAGATTCTGAAGATCAAACACGAAGAACAAGCTTCGCGCGTGTTCTTGATTTTTTTTCAAATTTAAATATTCCAATATCATGTTTACACGTGGTCTGGATCCACTAACACCAATGCGCATTTGTCCCAGTGGTAGCTTGCTCGCCCTTAAGGTTTTCTGCCACGTAGCCACCCTTTGGTCCCGGGTTCAACTCCCATCAAGACCATTCCTTTTTCAAACTTTTCCATTTTTTCATGTTTTTTTACAAAACTTTCACAATTTTTTTAACCAATCAAAACTCCTCATTTTGAGGTGATTTTTTGAACACGTGTCAATAAATACATCTATTTTATGATTGTGCAAAAATTTTCAGAAAAAACTTTCATCTGATTATATTTTAATCGAGCCGAAAACGACGTTCTGAGCACTTTTTCAAAGCACTTTTAAAGGTGAATTTTTCAAGTTTTCGACTTCCGATTCGTTTCAAAACTTCTCATAAATGAACTTCACATTCCAAAACACTTTTAAAATCATTTTTCAAAACTTTTCATCAAACTTACATCTTTTTACCATGATCGATCCGATTTAAACGATAAACCTGAATTCGTTTTCTCTCAAATTTCTCAATCGATCATGGGCCTCCCTCACGGTGTAAGTCCCAAAACATTCTTTTTATGTACATATATTTCATTGTACATATTATTTTTTCTTTTATGTACACATCTTTTTACCTGTACATGATACAGACAAACTTCTTCCGTTTGTTTTCATTTTACACTACATACCATTGGTATTAAAAGGAGCATTATTCCTTGTGAAAATGCTTTTAAACCAATGGGCCTCCCTCACGGTGTAAGTCTCATAACATTCTTTTGTGTACATAATATTTCTTTGTACATATCAAATTCTTTCCAAATACATATAAATTTTCATCTGTACATAATACAGATACTTCTTTTATACTCAAGTACAGACAAACTTCGATCGTTTGTTTTCACTTCACTTGTGTATACTCAAACCAACATTCTTTATGTACATACACATTTTTCTTGTACATATCAAATCCTTTTCATACAAACTTTTATCTGTACATAACACAGATATCTCTCTTTTTGAAAATACTTAAACACAGATAAACTTCGATCTTTCATTTTCGTTTCATCTGTATATTCAACTGAATTGCCATTGATATTGAAAGGAGCATTATTCCCGGTGAAACTGCTTTCAAATAAATGGGCCACCCTTATGGTGTAAGTCCCAACCCTCCTATGTACATCCATCTTTTTCTGTACATAAATACTCGTTCGTGTACATATTGATTTCCTTGTACACAGTTCAAACTTGTAAATAATCAAGTTACGCTCGTTTTAAACGTTCGCTTCACAGACACTTGTTTACATCATAAACTGCTGTAAATAAACATCATGCATTGTTTATATTTCCTTCATAAGCTCCTGTGAATACATATCACACACACACACACACACACACACTTGTTTATACAACTGTCTAATTATAACATAACAATTAGTCTAACCAATAGGTTCCCCACAGCTGTAGCCTCCGCTTGGGCTTTATACAAGATAATTCATCACCAGCATGAGTTAGCCTCCGCTTGGGCTTTATGCAAGATAACTCTTCCCACAAAGTTAGCCTTCTCTTAGGCTTTGTACAAAGAAACTCATTCATCCGAGTTTAGCCTCCGCTTAGGCTTCATATAAGACAACACTCCCCTGTTGAGTTAGCCTCCTCTTGGGCTTCGTTCAAAAGAACTCCTCATTGAGTTTAGCCTTCTCTTGGGCATCATACAATGAAAGAGACAGGAAATCTCTTAACAGCCTCCTATTGGGCTTCCAATACAAAGAATCACCAGCTAAGATAGAACCACGAAAGGATGGTTTCCGGTGAAATCACTTTCAAAATCCCAGAGTAAAATTTCCGGTGAAATTGCTCTTAATTCAAAGGATGGTTTCGGTGAAATCCTTTTAAGACAAAGCCAGCCATACCCTATAGCTTCCTCTTGAGCTTCATACAAGGACCCTCGATGACCCTCGATGACCCTCGGAATGCCTCCTCTTGGGCTTACAATACAAGGACCCATGGGCTTCTTAAAAGCATCCCTTTAATCCAATCAATTTCTCCTCGAGATTTAGACATCTATCATCTCTATGGAAGAAGTATCTCACCTATCACATCACATACAGTCAAAAACTCTTTTTCAAACTATTTTCAAACAAAAACATCTCTTAATTGTAAGTGGTAGCACACTCAAGAAAAACACCCAATGCTTAGGTTAAAAGATTCAATCATCTTTTTCAAACATCTTTCTTAAACATGTAAGTGGTAATGCTTGTACACTCAAGCAAAACACCTATAACTTACGACGAAAGATTTTAAACAATCAAACTTTTCAAAAATGTATGTGATAAAATAGATTAGATACATTTTTCATTAAGATGACATTTGTCATCTCTTACTAACATCCGTTGCTTTCCACTAGCATAAGTGGGAACTACGATTGCTCGACTTTCTCAACATCCTTTTGAGAATACGTAGGCACAAGGTCTCATCCTTGCCGAGCAAATTTCTTTCTCCCTCGGACCAAAAACCATAGAACCCTATGGATCCGAGCTACAAATGCTCGATTCCCACTAGGGATATGTATCGAGAAGATCCACAGATCTTTGCAAGCACAATAATAACAAACACTAGGATCCCACATAATCTATCTTTCTTAAAATCCCAAAGGAGAAACTTTCCCAATCATAGAAATAGCAATTAAAACACACAAACATATCAAACATATTCATATATAAAGCTGTAGATAACTACATATATTTAGGGTGCTCCATCTATTCCCTTTATATAACAATCCCCCTTACTCAGAATCTCCCCAATACGTTGCGTCTAGTTTGCGCTAGTCGTTACGCATACCAATATCAATTGAGGGTATTTCAGCTTTCCCCTTTTTCATAATCATTAAATCATCTTTCTTGTGTTGAAAATAATAAAGCTTGATGCTCGCGGAATCTTTATAAACAAATCAAAAGAGTAAATCGTTTCGAGCCAGAGAATCCGAATTAACGTTCGCATCCTCTAGCGCGTCACCTTTTAACGCGAACAGGAAAAATGGCGACTCTGCTGGGGAGTACGCTGAAATTTTGATTTTTCAAAAAAAAATGTGACTCTGCTCAAGAGCACCAAGCTTTTTTTGTTTTCAAAAAAGAAAAGAAAGGGGATGAGCTTTCATGTTTTGCATATATCTGTTTTTTCTTTATTGTGTGTTTTCGCGATTTCATCTGATGGAAAGAAATCCTAACCCGGATTTAAGAAACATTTTTAAGATCTAGGTGGAGGTATTAATACGTGAGAAGTTAAATGCTTACGAAGTTAATATCTCCCGCACAGTGGAGGTTGTCTTGAGGGTATTGTGTTTAGCAAGTAATTGCGAAGACATTTTGCTTTCGAGGGAACTTAAGAAGCTGAGTGGACTATAGAACACATAACCCATCCTGGCCATTAGGATGTAGTGCAGAGATTTTTCGGGCGTAAGCCTAGAGTAATTGTCATGCGAGATTATGATCAGGCGAGTTCTTCTTGAAAAATATTATTGGACCATCGAGTATTCAACAAATCCGATAATATTTCAAAGAGGAGTGTTGAGCCTGTATTATCAGTAGAACCCGTTTCACAGATGAATAAACCCATAGAACTTAACCACGTTGATTCTTATCGTTGGCCTCATGCTCGTGACTTCAGACGCTTGACCGTGTGTATAACTACTAACCATTTTTGCCGCATTCATGCATTCATTCATTCAAAAACAAAAAAAAAACTTCATTTCTCTTCCCATTTCCAAAGAATTTAGAGATTTTTTTCTTTGTAAAATATTTTAGGTTAGAGTGATGGACGTCAGAGGAAGATTCACCAAGAGATACAGTTTTAGAATTCCTGATGTAGGAAAGTTGAAAGAGTTAGCATCCTTGGTAGAAGATCCCTCGGATTTCAGAAAACGCTATGGAACTCTTTTAACTCTTTTGAACGCTAACGTCGACGAAGGACTTCTCAAAACTTTCGTTCAGTTCTACAATCCAGTCTATCGCTGTTTCACTTTCCCTGATTATCAGTTGATGCCTACTTTGGAAGAGTATGCGCATATCCTAGGTATCTCAGTATCAGACAAAGTGCCTTTCAATGGTTTGGAAGCCATTCCCAAGTCACCAGTCATTGCAACGATGACTCACATAAAGAAATCTGAGATAGACAAAAACCTAACTACCCGAGGAAAACTCTTAGGACTGACTTCAAAGTTCCTAATGGAGAAGGCTCTCAAATTCTCTGAAGCTGGTAGTATGGTAGCTTTTGAAGTTATTTTAGCTTTACTCCTCTATGGATTGGTGTTGTTTCCCAACGTCCCAAATTTCGTTGATATCAACGACATAAAGATCTTTCTGATTGGAAATCCCGTTCCCACTCTACTTGGTGATACGTACGTCTATATTCATCATAGGAATCGTCAAGGAGACGGAACTATCGTGTGTTGTGTACCTCTGTTTTTCAAATGGATTACCTCACACTTGCCTAAATCTCCTATCTTTCGCGAAAACAAAGACGAGTGGCATTGGTCTCGAAGACTCATGTCTCTCACAAACGACGATATCCATTGGTATACCTTGGCAGACAATGAGATGGAAATCATTGAGAGCTGTGGAGAATTTGCCAACGTACCTCTCATTGGTACGAAAGGGGGAATCAACTACAACCCATTTCTAGCGAGATGTCAGCTCGGATACGCAAACTCTAGTAAACCTCCCGGATGTATAGCAGAAAGCTACTTCTACCATGAAGGAGAGGATTCCCAGGGATTGAAAGCTAAGATGATCAAAGCTTGGCATCACATCCGAAGAAAAGAAAAAGGAAAAGCAAAGAATTGTGTAGCCATGGAAACCTACATTTCTTGGGTGAAGAAAAGAGCGAAGGAATTTCGAATGCCTTACGCTTATGAGGACCCCATGTTCTCAGTTGCTTCCAAATCCACAAATTTTCCCGTCAAAGCTGTGGGAGAATACCAAGAAGCTTTGACCAAAATAAGGTTTGAGAAAGAAGCTTTGGAAAGCAAATTCCTTAAGGCTCACCTTGAGAATGAGAAGCTCAAGAAGCAAGTCAAAGATCATGAAAAGACGCTTTACTTCCAGGATGAATGGCTCATGGAGAAAGATGAGAAGATTCGCCAGAAGGATAACGCAATCCAGAGATACGTCAAGGAAAGGAAAAGAAGAAAGCTTGAGGAAATGACAACCAGTGATCCCCGCTCCCAACGAGTGGAAGAGAGTCATTCGCAAGCTAAAAGCCGAGAAAGCTGAACTAAAAGCTCACTATGGAAAGGAAATCCTAAAGTTGAAGCTGCAGCAAGCCTTCGGATCTTCATCTGACGAAGACGTTTAATTAGTTTAGTCTGTAATTTTTTATCATTTATTTTATTTTGTCATTTGTGTGAGCAATGCTCCAACAAAAAACAATTGTTGTAATCTTCTTCAATAAATCATTAAAATTCGTGTTTTCCATCCAAATATTTGCCAGAAATATCTCTTTTAGCGTAAATTCTTTGGAAATCCTTCTTTACAATCATATTCATGCATCATACTTTGCATTTAAGTCTATTGTCTAGAGTCTGATACTTAAACAGTTTCATACTTAAACAGCTTAAACAGTTTGAACAGCTTGAACAACTTGAGCAGTTTAAAAGATCGTCAAGCTGTCGTGTCTTAGAGTTTCTCGACTGCGACCACAGCCGACTCGTACGATACAAGATCAAAAAGAAGGAAAGTAATGGAAGAATTTGAACAAGAGAATGTTGAACTTCGTAGTACAGTAACAACACTACAAGAAGAAGTGGAGAGGCTCACATCTTTGGTCAACTCATTGGCCACAGCGCAAAGTCAACAAGAAGCATCGAGCAGTCAAAACCAAGCAGCGATCTCAGAAGACACTACTACTCGGTTTCAACATACTAGTAGCTCACTCTTGATATGCGAAGGCTATCCATGGGGCATGCCTTTCAACTTTGGCATCGGAATTCGCCAACCGACTTCTCAAACGACCCCGCTTGAAATACCTTCTTTGCAGCAAAACTCTACTCCGGAACGTGGAGTAACTCTTCCACAAGTAACAATGCCGGTTTCTTAACCGATTATGACGAACTCAGCTTCCGTAGTGCACGCTACCATGGACGAAGAAGTTCACCATACTCCTAGCAATAACACGAATACCGTGGTTCGATGGAGAATATCCAGAACAACTCCTCAAAATGCGACTTGAGATAAAAGCGATTCGAAAAGAATTGTTTGGGAAATCTTTGCTTAGTTCCTCGCGTAAGAATACACAAATTCAAAGTCCCTGACTTTGAAAAGTACAAAGGGAACTCCTGTCCACAGAGTCATCTCACGATGTATGCCAGGAAAATGTCTATGTACAATGAGGATCATCAGTTGCTAATTCATTACTTCCAAGCCTCTCACCGTCTTGCGAAGTGGTACATGGGGTTAGCAGCACGAATATCCGCGTTCAACGACTTAGGTGAAGCCTTCGTACAACAATAATTTAACGATATGGCTCCCGATCGGGATCAACTCCGCTCCATGTCTCAAAAGGACGAGAGACATTCAAGGAATATCTTGCAACGATGGAAATTGCTGCCAAGTCAACCCACCATTGGAAGAAAAGAGATGACTAAGGTATTCTTGAATACTCTAGGCCCATTCTACTATGAAATGATCGCTAGCGCTCCGGATTTCACCGAAATGGTAAGCATGGGAATGCGATTAGAAGAGGGGTTCGAACTAACCAAGGAAGCGGGATATTCTAGTGGAACTAGAAAGGTTGGAACTAGCTTCCAAAAAAAAGAACATGATGTAGGAATGGTGTCGAGGAAACCACGTAATAATGTCATTCAACAACGACGAATGCGCCATAGCCCCGCCAACACAAATCCGAACACAGAATTCCACAACAATCAACAAACTCAACGGCCTCGCAACTCGGCGGTTTAACAACCAAAACCGTACGCCTCGGGTCGACCCATCCCAATCGCATACCGTAACTTTACCACGCTAATAGAAAGGAATCTTATAGACAAGGTCACCACCTCGGTTCGAAAAATTGCCGTGGTGGTACAAAACAGCGTATCTTGCCCTTTTCACCAAGGGCACGGCCTCAACATTGATACATTAAAGGCATTACGAAAATTAGTAAGGTCTAATCTTCTTTCCTTCAAGAATACAAGTCCGAATGTACAAGCCAATCCGCTTCCAATCCAGCGGACATTGATAAGCAATCTCCTGAAAGTATCTTGTCACAGACGTAAACTTAATCAGAGGAAATTTGGTGCATCTACACGAAGCATACAGTGCAATGAGCGCTTTCACCAAGCACGATTACACAGCTTGTAACGTCTACTTCAAAGATATTCGAGGATGTCCCACCATAAGAGCCGACATTCAGCTGTTGTTAGATATCAGAGATCTACAAGTTTACGCGAAGAACCATGGCGTAATACATTGGGCATTTTCCGCATGAGCTTTTAGTCTCAGATATCAACTCGGAAAATCCCGAAGTAAACTTTGTGATCCCTTGTTTCAACATACCCGAGCATGTGGAGATTACATACAATGGTTCCAGCATTCCAACATCTCCTTTGGTGATTTGCCCACCTGGTCCTGTTCCATACAGTTCTACCAAAGCAATTCCTTACCAATACAATGCAACTCGAGAGAGGAAGAAAAACTTGCCTACACTTCATCAATATATAGATCGGATGCAAGTGGGCAGTACCCGCCCATTACCACCAAGATCGCGCACTCTTGTTAGAGCGAACCCTTAACATATCTGATGAGAATCCTGCAACGATTCCCATTGTTAACCCAAGCACAAATATTGGTTCTACTGATGGAACCAACATCAACTCAGACTTTGAAGAGATACTAAAATTAATCAAGAAAAGCGAATCATAGTCGGTGATCAACTCCTTCCAAAATTTCAATCTTCTTTACTCCTTAACTCCTCACTTTGATGAGAGTACTAGACCAGGCCTATGTAGACCATGATGTAACTACGGACCAGTTTGGAGGCATTGTCTCCAACATACAATCGAGTTTTAGTGACGAGGAACTTAAGAAGGAAAGATCACAACTTGGCCTTGCACATCTCGATGGTTTTCGGTCGATTCACATCCATGTGGTGGTGGATACGGGTTCATCTTTAAATGTAATGCCATCGCTTGGCAAAGACGCCAATGAAGTTCAACGACATAGTAGTAAGAGCTTTCGATGGATCAAGGAAGTCAATTATTGGGGAAGTCGATCTCCCGATGACAATTGGCCCGCATACCTTTCAAATTACATTCCAGGTCATGGACGTACCAGCTGCTTACAGTTGTCTTCTAGGAAGACCATGGATTCATGAGGCGATAACTTCTACCGCATCGAAATTCACAATGGAAAGTTGGTGACTATCAGTGGTGAACAAGCTTTGCTTGTAAACCATTTGTCCAATTTCTCTTTCATCACCGCTAATGACATTGAAGGAGCACATATCCTCAAACATCCATTAGAAGATGAATCTACTAAAAGCAGATCATCTATCTCTTCATATAGAGAAGCGGCACAAATGGTGAAAGATGGCAATACTAAAGGATGGGGACAAGTAATCAAACACATCAGAAAGCAACCGGACTCGGGTTCACACCCGTATTCTCCAAAGACAAGCAAAAGGATGAGGCACTTCCCCTGATCAAGGAAGTATTTCATAGTGGGGGTTTCTTAAACCCTGTTCTCCAAGAGGTTAATGTTGTAACCATTGAAGAGGATGAAGACGATCCATCTGAATCTGAAGAATGGAGCACTTATTTAAACAGCACCGAATATGTGTCTCAAGAGGAATCATATGCACCGTGATCAATTCAAAGACATGTCCTGCAGCAACATCCATCCATGAAGTTTGGGATACCTTGGGAGAACCAAGTGGCAAATTCGACTACATGGTGAACTACATGCGCGCTCAAATCCGGATCGAAGATATCCATTGCGGATGGGGTGATTCTTTGACCCTAAAGAAGAGGTATACTCGTCTTCTCGACTAATCAACAAATCGAGATCCCCGAAGATCTACTGCTCCGCATGGAATTCTCGCGGATCATGGTTATCACTACATCAACATGAAGATCAAGAGTACGACTCGGGATCGATCTAGAAAGTGTCGCGACAACAGTCTTTGCACTCGGAGCGGAAGAAACATCCCGATTCAACACAAAGGTTAACGAAGTACCCATGTTGTATCCCATACTTCCGATCATTAATCAAGAAGATCGCTTGACACAAAAGGCAAGGCCATCGTCCGAGTCTTCAAAGCACCTCGACCGGTGACCAAAGTCTACTCGAGGGTTAAACCAAGTGGGAAATTACCAGATTATCTCGATATCCAAGGAGTTCGCCATTACTGGAAACCTGTTGAAGTTAGGACTAATGTTCATAGCTCTAAGAAGTTTATCTTTGCTTTTTGTTTTGAGCTCTCGCCTCGCCCAAAGCGAAGAGATGTTTTATAGGGCTTAGCTTTTAAATAATTTCTCTTTGTCTTGCCCAAGACGAATGGGTTTGTATTTTAGGGCCCTGTTCATATTGTGAATCATAAATAAAACGCGTTGTTTTGTTTCCACACTTTGTATTTATTTTCATTTTTACCCTTTTCTGGAAATGATAATCCTAAAAAAAAACACAATAAAAAAAATCTTTAATCTGCATACACTTTCACATTAACCTTTTTCAAAAAAAAAACGATAAAGAGTTAATTAATCAAACATAAATCAAAATTGCAGATTAAACAAATGGACCAATCCATTGAAAGCAATAACTCTACGCTCTCTCTCAACTTTGAAATCCCCTGTGAATTCGCTGAAAAAGAAGTTGAAGAAGAGATCCCGAATGAAATTTCTCGACTACTTAAGCACGAGGAAAGAATCATTCAGCCTCACAAAGAACCTCTGGAAGCAATCAATTTAGGTTCTGAAGAAGAGAAAAAAGAGGTAAATATCAGAGCTTCACTTGACAGCAGTGTCAAAAGCAAACTGATAGATCTTCTCAAAGAATATGTTGATGTGTTCGCTTGGTCCTACTAGGACATGCCGGGTCTAGATACCAACATCGTGGAACATCACCTGCCATTAAGATCGGAATGTCCACCAGTTAAGCAGAAACTGAGGAGAGTTCACCCTAAAATGGCCGACAAAATCAAAAAGGAAGTTCAAAAGCAGCTCGACGCTGGTTTCCTCATCACCTCTGAATATCCTCAATGGCTAGCCAACATAGTGCCTGTCTCCAAAAAGGACGGAAAGGTCAGAATGTGTGTTGACTACCGGGACTTGAACAAAGCTAGTCCAAAAGACGATTTCCCACTACCGCATATCGACATGCTAGTGGACAGCACTACAAAATTCAACGTCTTTTCCTTCATGGACGGTTTCTCTGGTTATAATCAAATCAGAATGGCTCCCGAAGATATGGAGAAGACATCCTTCATCACGCCATGGGGCACCTTTTGCTACAAAGTAATGCCATTTGGATTAAAGAATGCAGGCGCAACTTACCAAAGGGCAATGACTACTCTCTTTCATGACATGATGCACAAAGAGATCGAAGTCTACGTAGACGACATGATAGAAAAATATGACACTAAAGAGGAGCATATAGACTATCTCTTGAAATTGTTTCAACGACTAAGGAAGTTCCAGCTCTGCCTGAATCCTAACAAATGCACCTTTGGGGTAAGATCCGGAAAGCTCCTAGGTTTCATCGTCAGTCAAAAAGGAATTGAAGTTGACCCTGACAAAGTCAAGGCTATTCAAGAAATGCCTACGCCACGTACGGAAAAGCAAGTAAGAGGGTTTCTTGGACGGTTGAATTATATCTCCAGATTTATCTCTCAAATGACTGCTACCTTGGGGCCGATATTCAAGCTTCTCCGCAAAAATCAAAAGGTTGTGTGGACAGAAGATTGCCAAAAAGCATTCGACAGTATCAAGGAATACCTGTCAGAACCTCCAATATTGATCCCTCCAGTTGAAGGAAGACCGCTAATCATCTACCTTACCGTACTGGAAGAATCCATGGGCTGCGTACTTGGACAGCAGGATAAAACTGGTAAGAAGGAGCATGCCATCTACTACCTGAGTAAGAAATTCACAAACTGTGAAACTCGTTACTCCATGCTCGAGAAAACATGCTGTGCTTTGGTGTGGGCTTCGAAACGTCTCCGCCAGTACATGATCAATCACACGACTTGGTTAATCTCCAAAATGGATCCGATCAAGTACGTCTTTGAAAAGCCTGCCTTAACAGGGGAGAATCGCTCGATGGCAAATGTTGTTATCTGAATATGACATCTAGTACCGTGCTCAAAAAGCGGTCAAAGGAAGCATTCTCGCCGATCACTTGGCTTATCAACCGCTCAACGAATACCAGTCTCTCAAGTTTGACTTCCCAGACGAGGACGTTATGTACTTAAAAATGAAAGATTGCGACGAACCGCTACCCGGAGAAGGACCAGATCCAGAATCCAGATGGGGCCTAGTCTTTGATGGAGCAGTTAACGTTTTTGGCAATGGAATTGGGGCAGTCATCATTACTCCCGAGGGTTCTCATATCCCGTTTTCCGCCGCCAGATTGCTATTTGATTGCACCAACAACATAGCAGAATACGAAGCTTGTATCATGGGTATCGAAGAAGCCATCGACTTAAGGATCAAGGTCCTTGACATATATGGAGATTCAGCCCTAGTGATCAACCAAATCAAAGACAAGTATGCAACTCATCATCTTTGTCTGATTCCTTACAGAGATTATGCAAGACGGTTGTTGACTTTCTTCAACAAAGTTGAACTGCATCATATCCCTCGAGATCAAAATTGAATGGCAGACGCCTTGGCTACTCTATCTTCCATGTTCAAAGTCAACGATTGGAATGATATGCCCAGAATTCGCATCAGACGTTTGAAAGACCTGCATATGTGTTTGCAACAGAAGCAGTCTTCGACGATAAACCATGGTTCCACGACATCAAACGTTTTCTTCAAACACGAGAGTACCCGCTCGGGGCATCGTACAAAGATAAGAAAACTCTAAGGAGGCTTTCTAGGAATTTCTTCTTGAACAAAGATGTGCTATACAAAAGAAACTTCGACATGGTTCTGCTCAGATGCGTCGACAGACAAGAAGCAGACACGATCATCCCTGAAGTGCATGAAGGGTCCTTTGGAACCCATTCAAATGGGCATGCAATGTCTAGAAAAATCTTGAGAGCAGGATACTATTGGATAACGATGGAATCTTGATTGCTGCAAACACGTCAAAAGATGTCACAAGTGCCAGATCTATGCAGATAAGATCCATGTGCCACCAACTCTACTCAATGTTCTCTCCTCTCCGTGGCCGTTCTCCATGTGGGGCATTGACATGATAGGAATGATTGAACCAAAAGCGTCCAACGGACATCGCTTCATTCTAGTAGCCATTGATTACTTTACCAAATGGGTCGAAGCAGCATCCTACGCCAACGTTACAAGACAAGTGGTTGTGAGGTTCATCAAGAACAACCTCATTTGCCGATATGGAATTCCAAGCAAGATCATTACAGACAATGGATCGAACTTGAACAACAAAATGATGAAAGAACTATGTGAGGAATTAAAGATCGAGCATCATAACTCATCTCCTTACCGGCCAAAGATGAACGGCGCCGTTGAAGCAGCCAACAAGAACATCAAAAAGATCGTCCAGAAAATGGTCATCACTTACAAAGACTGGCACGAGATGCTGCCATTTGCTCTGCGGGTATCGTACTTGATCGCACTTCCATGAGAACAACTCCTTTTCTAGTATACGGCATGGGCGGTGCTCCCGTAGAAGTTGAGATCCTCAATGAGGTTCTCATGGAAACTAAGCTATCGAGGCCGAGTGGTGTCAAAGCGGATCGACCAGGCGAACTTAATTGAAGAAAACGCGACCACTACGTGTCACGGACAATTCTATCAAGAAGAATGAAGAAAGATTTCGACAAAGGTCCGACCTCATGAATTCCGAGAAGGCGACCTCGTGCTTAAAAGATTACATCTTTTCAACGATTCTAGGGGCAAATGGACTCCCTATTTGAAGGCCCATACATCGTCAATAGAAGCTTTTACGGCGGTGCTATGACTCTCCGCCATGGGCGATGATGAACTCCTGCATCACATGAATCTTGGTGATCAAGAAATACTTGTCTAAAAAACAAAAAACATTTCGGTAAGTCGAAAACCCAAAAGGCGGCTTAGGCAAAAAAGCGTCTCGGTGGATTGAAAACACGAAAGGCGATCGAGGCAAAAATTAGAGATAATAAGCGAAATTATCGATAGATTGAAAACACGAAAAGGCAATCTAGGCAAAAACAAGGATACAAAATGACAAAATGCTTCGCGATCGATCATATTTTGTCCATATGAAGAATCTTCCATCAACGGATCTTCAATCAACTCTTACGAGCAACAAACACGTTGGAATTCAAAGTTGTTAGGGATAGTAGCGGTTATTTGCTTTCAATGTAGCCTTTCCCCAATAAATTATCATTTCCAACTTTTGTAAATAGTCCATGGAATCACGCCTTTGGCTGATTACCATTCTATCAATAAATCTGAGCCTTGTGCCTTTTGTTTGCAATTCCTACTTTATTCTGTTTTGCAAAATAACGCTTTTTATTTGTGAAAATCACTTTTTGAAACTAAAATGTTTTAAATGAATTTTTACTTCAAAATTTTGAAACAAAAAGCAAAATTTTCCTTTGAATTATGAACACAGAAAGAACTTCAACAGTTTCTCCATAAGTGTTTTAACCTCCGAAGGATAAAACAACTGCTACAGCAGTTTTCTCCTCAGCAAAAATCATCAAAGGAACGGTATTCTTATCCAAAAAGAATCCCCGGCCGAGTTGCCAATGTAATGCCTTTCTCAGAAAGTTTAAAGCATGCAACTCAAATTCTTCGTCAGTGAAACATCTGCACCATTGTTGCAACTTCCACCGAATATTTGTTCGAACTGTGTGTAATACGGTGAACTGACTTTGTGGATTTTTGTATCGCAAATGTGCGGATAGCAAGAGTCGCCACCGACTTTTATTTTTATCCAATTAAGGGAAGGTAAAAGTACAGAAAAAGACCTTCGTTTAGATTACGTGCAGGAGAATGGTTATGAAAAGGAAGGTATTAGCACCTTTCCATCCGTAATTATCTCAGACTCTTAGTTTACTCTAGATCACCTTAAAATTGTGCTTTACGTGTGTTTGACAAAAATGTTTTGAAAAAAGGCATTTCGCTTTGACTTTGTAATGACTCATGTAGGAGTATACAAAGTGTTCGGAAATGTTTCGTTTTGAAAAGTTTGAACTTTGAAAAAGAGTGTGTGGTGTGAAAAGCATTTGGTTTAGAGCAAGCAACTAAAGACTTATTACCCACTCGAATTGGCGTTTTCGTGCTTCGTTCCTTTAGAATAGACTAGCCATACCATTAGTTGGTAGGTAACTCTATTAGATTGGATGTAAGCGGACATTCGAAGGACATCGGATGGTCATAGAAAGCAACTTGTAGGAAGTATCCTAGCACATTCGAAGGACTATCATCATTTTTAAATGGCGACAATCGAGGTTCAAGATCATGTATTCGGAGGCGACATCGTGGGTCTTATGATCTTTGTATCGAAGGGACTATGATGATTTGTTTTGAAGGCAACGGTGCTAGAATACCTCTATGTTCGAGGGACATGACCATTTGAATTCGTAAGGCAACGATAGAGAATTACCCTAAGGGGTGCGTGTGTGAAAAAGTGTGTTGATTTCAGGTATTTTATCTTGAGAATTAGTGGGCTATGTTCGTTATTATCTTGCCATACACGCCTAGTTACTAGCAATTTATAGGGTGCGAAAATTAAAATGCGGAATGTAAAGATGCGGAAAGGTAAATCCTACGCTATTACATGGCTTTGGGGCAGATACATAATTTAAAATGCGGAAAATAAAGTCCTAATTTAAACTATTACATCCCATATACAGTTACATTATTTGAAAAATAAAATGACAAAGAAAAAATCGTCTGAATCGGATCCACCTGCAAGAGAATGAGAAATCGCAAAATGCGATATGAATCGAACAAGAGAAAAACGTTAGTAAAAATGCAATTTTTTAAATAAGAAAAATATGCCATGCTGGAAATAATATAAATATGTTAAAATAAATTTTTGGGATTTTTTGGATGTATTTTAATAATTAAAAATTAATTAAAAGTGATTTAAATGCAAAATTATGAATAAAAATAAATATGCATGCAAAATTATATTTTTTAATTTATTAAATTAAATAAAGATTTTATGAAAATAATGTAAAAAGAAAAATAATTTTTGATGGTTTTTTAATGGAGAAATAAAATTATGAAAAGAATTAAAAATAATGCAAAATATTAAATAAATAAGAAAAATATAGAAAATAAGAAAATAGTGCAAAGTTGTAAAAGAATGCAAAACCAGGCCTCAGGCTGGCTCGAACCGGTGTCCTTTGAGCATGCAGGAGCGGTGACGTCTTAACCACTAGGACAAGTGGCTCTTTGTGTTGGAAAAGGCGAAAACAATTCAAGATAAGTGATGGCGTCACGGTTATAAGTCAAACCGGTCGACGCAGCGTGGGGTCCGGTTGAGCAGAGAACAAATCAAAGCAAGCCATCATGCATAAGCCTCCCACGGTCGGTGGTCAGCAGCCGAGCCTAGCTCCGGTCGTCTTCTCCGATGACAACCACACAGGCGGAAACATCGCCAGATAAATAGTTCTAGGTACCTACTTCCCTAAATCGGACCCTCTGAATCCATTGGTGATATTGGTTTCCTCGAAAATGCTTGTATGACCGGTTCGATCGAAGCGACTGAAATGCCTAACAATGGCAATCGATTTCCAGACGTTCAAGCTCACATGTAATGATTCATATGCGTTCTAATGAACCTCGATCACAAATAAACACACGAAAATAGTTAATAATGCATGAATAAAATTAATTTCACAAATGTACCAAATTGGGCGCGGTGAGTCACGATTTTGGATGTCACGGCTTCAGTAAGGGGTAAGCGATTCTTGGGAACCTCGGGAGCAAGATTGAATGGTCGAAAAGAATTTGGAAGAAATTTGTAATATGGAATTCGATTTTTCAAGTTTTGAGAATTTTTGCAAGAATAAGGGTTTGGCTTGAGCTAGGGTTTTCTTGTGGCTTGTGATCTTCTTTGGTATTTATAGAGCATATTTGGAGAGAAAAAACAAGCAAAAAAGATTGATCATTGATTGTGCAATATTTTCCATTTAAAACAAATCAAATTTTCTTAAAAATTTGATTTTTTCTTTCCATATGCATGCTATCACGAATTTGGTAAGGATCATGGGCTTTCTTGGACTTCAAGGAAGATATAAATCCAACTCTTTTTTTGAAAAAAAATCTTATTTTCATATTTTACATGATTTAATTTTGAATTAAATGTTTTAAAATTCAAATATAAATCATAAAAATAGAATATTACCATGGCCAAGCATTTATGGGTCAAAAATCATGTCATGAACAATTTTGGACCAAAAGATTTTAGGCCCATTTGGAAAATTTTGCATTTTGACCAAAATGTCCTTTTGTGCCATTGTCCAAAATTGCCCAACTTCTGAATGGTGTATCTTGCTCAATTTTCCACATTTTTGAGTGTTCTTGGACTTTTTAGAAAGCTCTAAGAGTCCTCTATCCAAACTTTTTGGTCTCATCGCAATTGGAGTTTCCATGCTCAATATATCTTCAAAACAAAAAGTTGACTTTTTGTTGACTTTGAAAATGACCTATAATGTTTTGGGCCATACCTCTCAAATGAAGCATTTTTTGAACATTCTTGTGAGACATGAAGTTGTAGAGAATTGAATTTCCTTCAAAATAAGAGGTGGTGGAAAAATTTCTGAGAAAGTATGAGAAAGTTATGATCAGTCAAAGTTCAGTTGACTTTTCACCTAGAAACCCTAATTTAGAAAGTTTGACTTTTGAGCAAATCTTGAGTTTTCTTGATGAATCATGATCAACCCTTGATCAAATGATGAATGTAACTTCAAAATTAGGATGTTGACCAAAAATTATGAAGTTTGTTGTATGTTGACCACAGTTGACTTTTGTCCAATACAGTTTTCAACCATCGAGCAATTATGCGAAACTTGATCTATGATGCTTGAAACTTGACATGGAGAATCTTTGAAGCATATGAGGAGGCATGAAGACCATTGGAGATGTTGGAAGCCCATCTTGACCTGAGAAATATCAAACCCTAGTTTGGGTTGATTGTCTAGGAGAGAGTTTGTCTGATCAACTCTTGAGGAATCCTTGAGTAGATGGAGGGAAAATTTTGGGGTATGACAACCGTGGTCCTTTTCCCAAATATCCTTTAGTGTCTTTGTCAGTATTGTTAGCATGCATATGCATTCATAACATTCATGACATAATAGCATCATTCATTGCATTTTTTGCATCTCTCAAAATGTTTGCTTCCAACTCACTTGTATAAGTCACGCTTACTCATGTAAGTACAAGTCTGTCCCCAGTAGAATATCTCCAAACAGAAAAAAGGGAAAGGACTGAGAGATATCCGCTGGGGATAAATACCTTTTGAGGGTGAAGTGTTCTTGCTTGGAGCGATGTAACAGCACTCGGTTGAGTGGAATCATTGCTTGGGTTAACGCATACTCCGCTGGAGGGAGGTTTGTTGTGAGTGACACCGCTGTGGGGATCATGCTCTGCGGGGGAATGTTTTTGGTGACCTTCATCGTCATCTCAATTCCTGGAGCCTGCAGCAGTTACTTTTGTATGTTCACTTTTCGTATGTTTGCAAAGAGATTTTTATTGTCAAATGCGTATAATCATTCAAAGCAAACGTTGGACTTTATGCAAACCACAAAAGTGAAAATTTGTAAAGAGAAAGAACTTGTATTTATTTGAAATGTGGCGTATGGCCAAGTAGTTTTGTACACAAGAAGGTAAAAGCTATCTGGAACAATCTCGTTAAGTTCCAACTATGCTAGTACTCATATATTTCAACTATCTCATCTCCTTCTGTCAATTAGAAAGTGAGTGAATTGATCTACGCCATTTGAATCTTGAATCTTGTGATGGTTTGGAAGTAGGTGATCTGGAAAAGACATGGTCGTGCGGCAAATCCTAACTTTTCCTAGACCGCCCTTTCGGGTTTTAGTCCTAGGATACCCTTTTTACCCAAGCCTTTTCAGGTTTCGACTTGCGGGTGTACATGTTGTATATATCATAACTTTTGCCGAACCTTTTGGTTTGCGGGATGCCCTTATTTTGCCTAGGCGATCGACCTAGCGGGTCTCTTTATCGTAGTATTTTTGACTATGTCTGCGTTCACGGTGTGGAAGTCTTCACCATCCATGGTGCTAAGTATCATAGCTCCGCCGGAAAATCATCTTGACTACAAATGGTCCCTCGTGGGTGGGAGTCCATTTGCCCACAGGATCACCTTGTGGAAGAATGATGCGCTTGACTACTAGATCACCGACTTGGTAGACTCGGTGCTTGACCTTCTTGTTAAATGCTCGATCATTCGTTTACGATAGATCATCCATGGAAAATGGGCCGAGTTGTTTCTCATCAATCAATTAATGCGGTCGGTGCGGACCCGATCGTCTTCGCCTAACTCTGCGTCTGGAGGACTACGGTTGAGGTATCGAACCCGATGGGTAAGGCGGCTTCCATGCCGTATCGAGAGAGAAGGGGTTGCCCACAAGACGTTCGTCTTGTAGTCGATAACCATGAAGAGCAAATGGTAACATCTCATGCCAATCTTTGTAAGTCACATCATCTTTTGTATAATCTTCTTAATGTTCTTGTTGGCGGCTTCCACTGCGCCATTCATCTTAGGCCGATAAGGAGAAGAGTTGTGATGCTTGATCTTGAGCTGCGTGCGAGAGTTCGGTGATCATCTTATTATTGAGATTGGAGCCATTATACTGTGATAATCCTTTCGGGAGTGCCATACCGGCGAGATAAGATTATGTTTGATGAATCGAGCACGACATTCTTGGTAACAGATGCGAATAGCCTTTACCCTATGGTGGTAATCGATTGCCACAAGGATGAAAGCGATGTCCGTTGGAAGGCGTAGGCTTGTTTCTCCAATCATGTCAATACCCCAATTGCAAAAGGCCAAGGAGAGTTAGAACATTCGGAGGTCTTGGAGTGCGTGTACTTTGTCGCATCGTCGGCACTTGTGACAAGATCGAGTGTAGCGGTGACAATCGACTTCCATGGTGGACCAATAGTAACTTCTCAAAATCTTCTTAGCCATAGTGTGTCCTTTGGAGTGGGTACCAAATCGCCTTGTGTAACTCTTCCATGATACGCATTCTTTGTTTTACGGTCTACCGGTAGATGTACAGATCATGGTTGCGCTTGTATAAAATGTCGTTCTTGAGGAATAATTTGGATGCAAATCTTCTCATGAACTTCTTATCATTAACGAGATGCCCTGCGGAGATATTCCACGAGTCTCAAGACCTCTTCCGTCATAGTACCAAGGTTTCTCTACGTGTCAAGCTCATAACAATCGATGGCTCGTCAAACTTCTCAATGATGATGGGGAGCCTCGTTGTCCCATCTAACCTTGAACATAGAGCGACATAGTAGCCATCGTGCATAATGATTCTCCTCTCGTGGAATATGATTGAAAGTAATCTCTTGAGTAAGGGATCAAACTTCGAAATGCTCTCGATCACGGGATGAGATTTAGATGTTTAAGTATCCCACTCGCCATCGGCCCGACCACTAAAAGTGAGTCTCCATACTTGTAGGAAATTGATTCTTAAGTCAATAGCGACTTTAAGACCCATGATGCATGCCGTACTCGGCCATGTTGTTAGTGCAGCTGAAACATAATCTGGCGGTGAAAGGAGTGTGTCCGCCGATGGGGATGTAATGATGGCACCAATGCCATTACGAAGTGCGTTTGAGCTCCACCAAGACCATGGTCCATCGGGATCCTTGCTCGGGTCCCGTCCGGGCACAGTTTCTTCTGATCGGTGACTAGTAAAACATCTTCATCGGAAATTGGTACGCATGGGCGATAGTCATCTACGACGATGAGCCAAATGATCGGCTACTACACTTCCTTTGATGCTTTACGAAAGTGTCTTGGATGTCATATTCGGTCAAGATCATACGCCATCTTGCTATTCTTCGAGGAGAGAGCTGGTTTCTCAAATATGTATTTTATCGGATCCATCTTGGAAATCAACAAGGTAGTGTGAGTCAACATATCTGTCTTAGTCGGAGGCGATGACCAAAGCGTTGCAAGTTTTCTCAAGCTATGAGTATCTTGTTTCCGATCGGTAAACTTTTGCTAAGGTAGTATATTGCATGCTCTTTTCGACCAGACTCGTCATACGCCCAACACACCCCATTGAGTTCTCTAACCTTTGTCAAGTACATGATAAGAGGTCTTCCTTGGTGACATCGGGATGGGAGGATTACATAGGTACTCCTTGATTTTGTCAAAGCGATCTAGCAATCATCATTCCATTCCACTCTTGATCTTTCTTAAGTAACTT